>CM051012.1:5528269-5610769 GCA_027704905.1 Muraenolepis orangiensis | reverse complement strand
GAATAGGCTAATAATGTCGGTATGTGTGTGATTTAAAGCACTGGTCCCAAGTAGGGCTGGGCGATACGGACCAAAACCCGGTATTTTCAGGCTGCATCGCGATATACGATATATATCGGTATTTTATACAAATTTGGTTTTAGTATGTCACAAGCACTTTTATTTTAAGACAACTCATATTCACAAGAATAACTTTTAGAAAATATACAGCTGCACACTACATATTAACACGTAAATGAAAAGGTACATTGAAATAATCAAAATCCATCAAATAAATCGCCTATATTAAATACATAGGCATTCCTCTGCTCCTACACAAAATCACCTTCGTTATATGGCGATATATGTCGGGGAATTGTATGATTCGGATTTAGACTTCTTCACTGTAGTGTTCATTCACTAGTTGAACCACATCGTCTTGACCGACTTTTGGAAGGTTATGAAGCGATGTTGTCCAGCGATAACTGTCCTCCATGGTGAATGCCAAGGTGAATGCATTAACCGGAACTTGGGACAGGCTGCTTCCGCGATTTTTAACGGGTACTTCCGGCTTTGAACTGTGCCGTGATATACTACTTAATACAATATAGTACTATTGCATAGAATATTCTACTGATCCAATATAATAATAATGATAATGCTGGCTTTTTATATAGCGCTTTTATCCATAGCGCTTTACAAGTCCTCACATTACCCATTCATACACCGACGGCGGAGTCAGCCATGCAAGGAGACAGTCAGCACGTTGGGAGCAGTTTTAGGGTTAGGGTGTCTTGCTCAAGGACACCTCGACAGTTTTTTGCTAGGAGGAGCCGGGGGATCGAACCAGCGTCCTTTCGGTTGTGAGGCGACCGCTCTACCTCCTGAGCTATACTGCCGCCTCAATATAGGTCTACGGCTACTGCTGAAAACAATATACTACTACTAATGGATACAATAAGCTACTACTGGATACAATAAACTACTACTGACACAATACACTACGACTATACTAAAGTGTTATAACATTGTTATTTAGCAGGTTACCATCTTCGAATTTGGTTTCATATTGAAAACAATGACTTCCTTAGCGTTAGCAAGCTAATGCCTCTTATCATCCTCTGTCTGGAAAGGCCTCCGACAGATCACAAACTACAAACCGAAGTCCCCCCATTCCTCTGATGATTCAGACCTCGCCAACGACCTGAACGAGTTTTACTGCATATTCAAAACAAAACAGTTAGCCTACAGAGCCAACAGGTCTGTAGATGATGCGGTGAACATGGCCCTCCACTTCACCCTGCAGCATCTGGACGCCCCAGGCACCTATGCCAGGATCCTGTTCGTGGACTTCAGCCCCGCGTTCAACACCATCCTCCCGCTCAAACTGGAGCACGTGCCCTCCCAGCTGGGAGGGCCTGACTCTACCTGCAGGTGGATCACTGACTTCCTTACCAACAGGAAACAGCATGTGAAGCTGGGTAAAACCATCTCTGGCTCCAGGTCCACCAGCACAGGCTCCCCACAAGGCTGCGTTCTTTCTCCCCTACTCTTCTCCCAGTACGCAAACAGCTGCACCTCCAGCCACGAGTCTGTCAAGCTCCTGAAGTTCGCAGACGACACCACCCTCATCGGACTCATCTCTGGGGGTGACGGGTCTGCCTATAGGAGGGAGATCGACAGACTGCTGACCTGGTGCGGTGGTAACAACCTGGAGCTAAACGCTCTAAAAACCGTGGAGATGGTTGTAGACTTCAGAAAGAGCCTAGCCCCCCTCCCCCCACACAACTCCCCGGTTCACACCGTGGACTCCTTCCTGCGTCCTGGGCACAAATCATCTCCCGGGACCTCAAGTGGGAGCTGAACATTACATTACATTACAGTCATTTAGCAGACGCTTTTATCCAAAGCGACTTACAATAGTGTTTCAACAGAGGAAGGTAAGAGAACATCTCGTCACCAGAAGTCAAAAGTGCATTTCATTTCGAAATAATAATCGAATAATTCGAAAATAATCTCGAAATATGTTTCTGAATATACATTTATCAATATAACAGTCAAAATACATTTTTGAAATTCCAATAAGTGTCTTTATTGGGAAATTAAAGAAGATTTTCCTGTAAAACATCAAATATGATATCATATTAACCAAAGCATAAATGTTAATGCTTAAACAGGAGCTTGACTGAGTTTTCACATTATTTAGTTCCACCGCAAAGTAAACCCAAAAGTATGTCAGTTAAAGACCAGAATTCTGTGAATCTGAATTCACATTAAAGGTCGTTAAATCAGAATCCTAGTATTGAACGGAACACTAAATAAGACTAAAGTAACTTCAATGTCCCAGCCAACCAGTTGTCACCCTCGTACCAAAACAAGCTTCCAACACCAAGAAGTTGATAAGGTGATAAGGTCATCGGGGAGGCAGCTCCATGTGATCTGTTCCTCGTTAACACGTGGACACAGTGGTATACCGCATTGCTCTAGAGCTCGGAGCGGGAGATGCGGGGACCCTTCCTCATCTCTTTCCTCTTCTCCTCCTTCCTCCTCCTCTTCTCCTCCTCTCTCAGGAGCCGCTGGAAGGCCTCTGCTGTGTGTAGCACCTGGTCGGGGAGAGATAGTAAACAAAAAAAGTACTGTGTTTGTGTGAGTGTGTGTGTGAGAAGGTGTGTGTGTGTCTCACGTTGTCTCTCTTTGTACGGTATGGATTAATGAAGTCTGCCGTTTTCTCTGTTATACCAAGCTCCTGAGACATCTGGGGAAAGAGAGAGAGAGAGAGAGAGAGAGAGAGAGAGAGAGAGAGAGAGAGAGAGAGAGAGAGAGAGAGAGAGAGAGAGAGAGAGAGAGAGAGAGAGAGATACACACAGTGTGAGTCCATTATAGTTATTGGTGAGTTGAGCACCAGTGTGACTACATTATAGTGATCGATGAGTTGATCACCAGTGTAATACATTATAGTGATTGATGAGTTGATCACCAGTGTGACTACATTATAGTTATTGATGAGTTGATCACCAGTGTGACTACATTATAGTTATTGATGAGTTGATCACCAGTGTGACTACATTATAGTTATTGATGAGTTGATCACCAGTGTGACTACATCAGGGGTGTCAAACTCAAATACCCAGTGGGCCAAAATGTAAAACCTGAACAAAGTCGCGGGCCAACATTGAACAAATGAACCTTTTAATATGGACCCAAACAAGTTTTGCTTTAACATTGAATATGGAACAAGCATCGCTTATTACCATACAATATATCATTGAATAGTGGAGACATGCTAAATCGAATTTCAAATGAAAAAACACATCAATGGCATTCATTTATTCAATAAATAAAATTTAAGTAAAAATCGTATGCCTCTTTTCTATTTGCAGCCTTCTGATTTAAATACCAAAATAAACTTTTTCCACTGGCTAATAATTTTACAAATAAAATGATAATAAATAAATCAACCATTCAAGCCCATGCCTTGTAGCAAGAAAAAGTGCACAAAGAAAACGTTAATTATTGCACACTGATCTAATCTGATGTGCCGAAGCCAGATACCTGGCATCTCTTCTTGGATGCTAGTTCATCAATGTCTGGGCTCAGGCTCTGAGCTGAAGAAATCCTCAGTATCGAGCGAAGGTGTTCATCAGTCAGACGTCTCCTGTGAGTTGTTTTGGTCATCTTCATCGAGGAGAAAAGTTGCTCGCATAGATAAGTGCTGCGGAACATGGAGAGCATCTGAGCAGCTTGGGTGCGGAGCTGAGGGATTGTGTCAGGGATGAACCGTGGAAACTGTGCGGCGCCCACAGCATCATACTTTGACTTCAGCGTGTCGTTGCACTGGAGTTCAATCAGCTCCATTTGGATGTTGGTTGGTGCATTTTCCACATCAACTGCGAAGGGATTACTAAGCAGTTCAAACCTACATTTCTGGACATCGAAGTCAGCAAATCGCCGGCTAAACTCAGCGGCGAGAACACTGAGTTTTTCAGCAAACTGTGCGCATGGGAACACGGCGGTAGAGATCTGCGCTTTTATGGTTTGGCAGCAGGGAAAATGGCAAGGGTTTCCTTGCAGCATCTGATTCTCCCACAGGCACAGTTTAGTTTTAAAGGCCCTCACTGCAGCGTACATGTCTGTGATGATGCGCCCCCGCCCCTGAAGCTGCAGGTTCAGCGCATCGAGATGGCTCGAGATGTCACAGAGAAAGGCCAGCTCACACAGAAACTTTTGCTCCCGGAGCTCTGCTGTATCCTTCCCTTTGGTTTCCAGGAATTTACATATTTCCTCACGCAGCTCGAAACATCTGTTCAGTACTTTTCCTCTGCTTAGCCATCTCACCTCTGTGTGATACGGCACGTCTGCGTATTCCGAACCACACTCCTCCAGAAAAGATTTAAACTGACGGTGATTCAGACCTTTGGCTCTTCTAAAGTTAACTACCTGTGTTACTGTGGTCATAACATGTTCCATCTTTAGGGCTTTGGCACACAGTGATTCCTGATGTATGATGCAGTGGTAAACAGTTAGCTCACCTGCACAGTTCTCTTCCCGCATCTTCTCCCGAACCATGCCCACCAGTCCACTCTTTTTACCGCACATCGCTGGCGCACCATCTGTCGTTAATCCAACGAGTTTATCCCACGGCAGCTTTATTTCAGTTACACATTTGGAAACCTCCTCAAAGATTTCCTTTCCTGTGGTTGTGCCATGCATTGATTTGAATCCCAATAGCTCCTCCGTAACACACAGATTTGAGTCCACTCCACGGATGAAGACTGACAGCTGAGCAGTATCAGATGCGTCGCAGCTCTCATCCACAGCGAGGGAGAACGCAACAAAATCTTTTCCCTTTTCCATCAGCTGGTCATACAGATTGGTGGCAAGATCACATGTGCGATCAGCTACTGTGTTCCTGCTCAGGCTCACGTTTGAAAATGCTTGCTTTTTCTCTGGGCATACGAGGTCACAAACTTTCATGCACTTTTTCATGAACTCTCCCTCATTAAAGGGCCGGGCTGATTTTGCGATCTCTGCTGCCACTATATAACTAGCCTTTACAGCTGCCTCACTTTGTGATGTGGCTTTTTTGAACATATTCTGTTGTGAAACCAAACTTCTTTTCATCTCCTCTACTTTCTGGCTCCTTTGAGTCATGTCCAGGTCCTTGTATTGGTCATGGTGTTTCGTTTCATAGTGTCGTCTAATGTTGTACTCCTTACTTACAGCCACGTTGACTCCACAAACAAGACAAACAGGTTTGTCTTTTACATATGTAAACAGATATTCTGCCTCCCACTTGTCCAGAAAGCTCCTGTTTTCTGCCTTTCTTTTCGCCATTTTTGGGAAGGGATAGCGTGCTGACAGGTCTATGTTGCTTTAACTACTGTCACAGAGGAGAGGGCGTTTCTGGGTCCTGTCCTGACTGGCGCGCGAAAACAACAGCAGAGCATTATGGGATTCGTAGTATTAGCGGTGAATGCGCTGTATAATACCGGCGGGCCAGCTCTAGTAGTAATTTGGTATTGTCTCGCGGGCCAACTATAATTACCCCGCGGGCCAAATTTGGCCCGTGGGCCAGAGTTTGACACCCATGGACTACATTATAGTGATTGATGAGTTGATCACCAGTGTGACTACATTATAGTTATTGATGAGTTGATCACCAGTGTGACTACATTATAGTTATTGATGAGTTGATCACCAGTGTGAGGACGTGCTGGTGGGTTCCCCCGGTGAACACCCCTGTGTGGTTGCAGAAGCGCAGGCCCCAGCGCAGCATGCCGCTCCAGTCCGGGTTGCGGTCGTAGTAGTGGTGGACGATCCGGGGGAAGCGCAGCGCTACGTCCCCGAAGAACGCCGTGTTCTCCACCACGTGGGAAGGGGAGGGGAGTGGGGAGTAGGAGAGAAGAGGAGTGGAGGAGAGGAGTGGAGGAGAGGAGTGGAGGAGAGGAGTGTTGTGCGCTGGGGGAGGGGCAGGGTTATGATTTCAAGTCACAACGTTTCTAAGAAATGCTCGGGGAGTGCTAAGGGAGT
The DNA here is from genome assembly GCA_027704905.1 of Muraenolepis orangiensis. Classification (NCBI taxonomy): domain Eukaryota; kingdom Metazoa; phylum Chordata; class Actinopteri; order Gadiformes; family Muraenolepididae; genus Muraenolepis; species Muraenolepis orangiensis. Next base: position 5,604,760 of record CM051012.1, on the reverse strand, counting down.
GGTGAAAACAAGAATACACCGATGAAAACAACATCTGGCATTTGATTTCATTCAATCGGATAAGAAAAGGACAGCTGTAGGCTTTATTGGGAAATTAAAGACGATTTTCCTGTAAAACATCAAATGATATCAAATTAACCAAAAAATAAATGCTTAAACAGGAGCTTGACTGAGTTTTCACATCATTTTGTTCCACCGCAAAGTAATCCCAAAAGCATGTCAGTTAAAGACCTGAATTATGTTGTCACATAAAGGTCGTTAAGTAATAATCCTAGTATTGAACGGAACACTAAATAAGACTAAAGTAACTTCAATGTGCCAGCGAACCGGGACTTTATTTGCTCCGTGATACCTGCAACGCTGGACCCATGGCAATTTACATATCGTCAAAATAGATCCACGGATGACACAATTGCCATGGCCCTCCACACTGCCCTTTCCCACCTGGAGGGAAATAACTGTTATGTGCGAATGCTGTTTGTGGACTACAGCTCAGCGTTCAACACAATAGTTCCTGCCAAGCTTGACACAAAGCTTAGAGGTCTAGGCGTGCCCCCATCCACGTGCAGCTGGATACTGGACCTCCTGTCGGACCGCCGCCAGGTGGTGAGGATGGGCAGCACCATATCAGAGCCACTGACCCTCAACATGAGAGCCCCCCAGGGATGCGTGCTGAGCCCTCTCCTCTACTCCCTCTACACCCACGACTGCATGGCTATGCACAGCTCCAACGTCATCGTCAAGTTTGCTGACGACACGACAGTGATGAGCCTGATCGCCGGCGACGACGAGACAGCCTAAAGGGAGGAGGTCGGATCGCTGGAGCAGTGGTCCCAGGAGAACAGCCTCGCCCTCAACGTCAAGAAGACCAAGGAGCTGATCGTGGACTTCAGGAAGCAGAGGGGAGAGCACAGCCCTATCTCCATCGACGGTGTTGCAGTAGAGAGGGTCAGCAGCTTCAAGTTCCTCGGTGTGCACATCTCTGAGGACCTCACATGGTTCACGCACACCACACACGTGGTGAGGGCCCAACAACGCCTGTATTTCCTCAGGCGTTTGAAGAAATTCAGCATGGGCCCCCGCATCCTGAGAACATTCTATAACGGCATAATCGAGAGTGTTCTTACAGGGTGTATCCTGTATACTAAGTTGAGCACCAGTGTGAATACATTATAGTGATAGATGAGTTGATCACCAGTGTGAGGACGTGCTGGTGGGTTCCCCCGGTGAACACCCCTGTGTGGTTGCAGAAGCGCAGGCCCCAGCGCATGCACATGCCACTCCAGTCCGGGTTGCGGTCGTAGTAGTGGTGGACGATCCGGGGGAAGCGCAGCGCTACATCCCCGAAGAACGCCGTGTTCTCCACCACGTGGGAAGGGGAGGGGAGTGGGGAGTAGGAGAGAAGAGGAGTGGAGGAGACGAGTGGAGTGGAGGAGAAGAGTGTTGTGCGCTGGGGGAGGGGGAGGGTTATGATTTCAAGTCACACCGTTTCTAAGAAATGCTCAGGAGTGCTAGGGGAATGGTGAAAACAAGAATACACCGATGAAAACAACACATACTTTTACATTTACATTTACATTTAGGGCATTTGGCAGACGCTTTTATCCAAAGCGACTTACAAGGTGTACATTTGTTGAAGCAGACAATAGCATAACACTGAGGTACGCAAACATAAAAATAGAGTATTCATATTAACAAGATGAATAACACAATTTCGTACTGCCAGGTCACCTGCTTAAGTAGCTGTGATAAGAGCGTGTTATCAACATTAAGGATATACACTTGTTAGAATATCCAACATGCTAAGAGCTATTAATGTCAGGACTTAAGCAAGTTAGGGGTTCACAAATCACAAAACTATCTGTCATTTGATTTCATTCAATCGGATAAGAAAAGGACAGCTGTAGGCTTAATAGACTTGGCCAAAATATTTTTTTGGAATATACATTTATCAATAGAACAGTTAAAATACATTTTTGAAATTCCAATAAGTGTCTTTATTGGGAAATTAAAGACAATTTACTAGGATTCTCCCTAGGATCACTCCTTTAAGTAAGCACCAGTGTGAATACATTGTAGTTATTGATGAGTGAGTACATTTTCGTTATTAGTTAGTGAGCACCAGTGTGAATACATTATAGTTATTGAGTGAGTACATTATAGTTATTAGTTAGTGATCACCAGTGTGACTACATTAGTTATTGATGAGTTGAGCACCAGTGTGAATACGTCAGTTGTGAACCATCATGTCCTTCAAGGTATTCAGAGAACCCTCAGATGAAACCAAAAAAAATCGAATTAATAAGATATTTAAATTAATTAATTAATTAATACGAATTTAAATAAAATGAATAAATGAGAATGGTATCTGTGTTCTTGATCTGTAATATTACAGTGTTACGTTGATTTGTTGGTCTTTCTCGGTCCATATTTTTCTGGGTAGCTGGGAAGAATATCCTTCAGCCAAAGTACTCTCTGTCCTTGAGCGAATGCCCTGGCCCTTGAACTGAATGAGAGTGTACTTTTGGATTGACAATTTGATCAACCAATCATATATTGATTTGTAGCCAATGGGCGTATTCTTTCAGAATTTGTCGTGTTCAGATCTTCGCTCTATTCTTCCGATCCTCGGATACACATATTAACTGTGCTCCAACTGGGGAAACTGAAAAGACCCGTGCATAACAAAATTTAATGAAGACTACTTTGATACAATAAACAAACAATTTCAATACAATATTCCATGGAACAGGGAGCCCGAGATCTCCACCCGACAGACCGGATAACCAGTTCACTGCCTGACAGTAGTTCACCCGAAAGTCTCCCGCTTCTCGGATCCAACACCTATTGAAAACCCATTGAAACTCCGCCTGGTTTTCTCGTGGTCCTTGTCGTAATTTTCGGCATCCTGTCCAGTATTTTCCCACCAGATCGTGTTTCGCGATCGTTATGTTGACAGCTTCTTCCTTCCTCCGGCACCATGCGGCCTGAGGGTCATTCAGTGATTCCCCAATACACTCCTCCAGAGTCATTTGGTTATCTATTCTCCAATTTACTCATCCGCGGCCTCCAACTGCATTTTGTGAACACTTTCTTAACTACTGAGCATTTGCACATTTGTGCCTTCACTCTAATTATCTAAAGGGTGGAGTACATAGGAACACTTTTAACACATGAATTCACACTTCTAAATTTACCCAAATAAATGTATTATTCATATGAAATACACATGCATTTTCTTGATTTACACCACAATTTGCAATCTGCAGCGTAAGCTCCAGGCCCTAGTGCGGCCCCTACGACAGCCACAGCTCCCAGAGTGACACTAACCCCACAGCTGAGACCCCTATGAGGCCCACCTGGCCCAGGGCTATTTGAACTCCTTCCTCAGGACTGGCAGCTTGTAGCCCAGCCACAGCACCCACAGAGCCCCCCACAAACCCTCCGATAAGGGCCCTTGCGACCAGCTGAGCGGCAGTCAAACTTGCTGCTTTCCCCACCAGAGATGCTCCTGCTGCCGCTGCTAGTGGGACTGCTGCACCACACAGAGCCCCCACCAAGAAGCCGGTGAGCCCTGCCGCCACCACCACCTTCACTCTTTGCAGCACCTTGTAGAATAGAAACCTGGTCAGCCCCGCTACCACACCGCTTCCCCCTGCTACTGTAGCCAGGGATGTTCCTGCTGCCGCTGCTAGTGGGATTGCTGCACCGCACAGAAACCCCACCACCATGCTGGTGAGCCCTGCCACCATCCCCACCTTCCCTCTCTGCAGCACCTTGGGGGATGGAAGCACCTCGCTGTGCCACCTTCTAAAGGAAAGTGGAGTTTTAGGTCTGGTAGCACCTCCTCTCCTCTCCTCCGTCTCTGTCTGTGTCCGCAATTCCTCCTCCCCGTCATCAGCCTTCTCACCCCGTTCTAGGACACGCCTCCTCGGTTCAGTCATCTTTTTATTCTCTTCTTCACCATCCTTTTGGCCACGCCCCCTCATTATCCTGTCCTCCTCCTCCCTGATTGCAGCCTCTGCCTCCAGGTACAAAGCGGGCCACGTTCCCTCTTCTCCTGTTGGCTCATGGAACATGACACAAGCTGTCCATTAAAGGGGCATTATATGCGACTTTGGTTAAATTGGTTAAAATCGAATGACACAACTTTGCATAATAATAATAATTATAGTTATTATTATTATTATTATCATTATATGTACAGCATGATTAATAGTAATTATGGGTAACCGGATTGTAACAAAGTTACTGCGTAGGCAGGTTTCACACTACTGAATACAATATGCTTCGACTGGATAGAATATAGTCCTACTGATTCAATATAGGCCTAGTGCTACTATTACAAATAATATACTACTTCTGGCTATGTATTTATACAATATAGTACTACTACTGATACAATATAGTACTACTGGTTAGAATATACTATTACTGATATAACACACTACTACTACTGAATACAAAATACTACTACTGGATATACTCTTGCTGATACAATAGAGTACTACTACATGTTATGTATGCGTTGCATCCGGTGTGACCGGGAGTTTTGGGGTGTGAACCGGACACAGTTGTTGTTGTTGTTGACACCATGGCAGTGTGTACAATAAACGGTCAACCTAAAAGTCGTAGTCCATAGTCTTATTAAACACAACATTGGTGACAAGGATTATGGATTCTCTACTCTCACCTCTCTCCCCGTTCCTCGCACTGCCGGGCGAACCGCCAATCCCGTGGGTTCACTGGCTTGAGTCCTTCGAAACGTTCATAGTAGCCGTGGGGCTAGCTCATGCTAACGACGAATGGAAGAAAGCCCTGCTGATACACACGCTGGGCAGCGAGGGACAGCAAATTTTTCGGACTCTCGGACCCGCTCCGAAATATAGTGACTGTGTTACACTGCTCACTGGTCACGTGGATATAGCTTTCCAGCTTGAGTCAGCAGCAGCCTTAGCATCACAGCTAGCTCCCTCCTTTAGTTATTTTCCCCCCAGACCCATGCTACTAACTCAAACGGTGGCTCTACCCATGGAGCCTCCCGGGGAGGTTTTCCCTGAGGACTACTTGGACGTGAACTTTGCAGCACGCCAGGGTACGGCAGCACGCCGGGCCTGTGGTAATTGTGGCTCATCATCGCACCAGAGTCGAGCTCCAAACTGCCCTGCCAAGGGACAGAGGTGTCAACGATGTGGCAGGCAGAACCATTTGTCGCTCTGTTCCCTCAACCGACAGCCCACCTCCACGTACGCCTGGGCCGCACACGCCGATGACCATCCACTCAGTGGCCGCCACCTCCCGACCGCTAAAGTGCTGCACAGTGGAGCTGGATGGGGTCTGCCTCCCACTGCTGCTGGATACGGGGGCCTCCAAGTCGCTCTTTCCGCTCCGAACACTCACCGCCAACGCCGAGGATCTGTACGAGTATGGACACTCTAAAATAGGAATGGCGGGCACGATCACCTTTGCTGTGCGTTACGGGACTAAGGCTCTCCCTGCATTCACCTTTCAAGTGTCTCGCCAGGGGGCCAACCTCATGGGTTTTGATTTGTTTTCTGAGCTGGGTTTCACCCTGGTGGACAATTCTGGGGCCGCCATCTTGTCTGTTGGCTCACCGTGTTAACACCGCTGGCCTGCTCTGTTCAGTGGTTTGGGCTGACTCACCGCCTTTGACCACCAGCCCCTCCTCAAGCCTGAGGTACATCCGGTGATTCAGCCCAAACGCCGCCTGCCTCTCGCCCTGCGTGACAATGTCACCACCAAGCTACAAAAACTCTTGGACGCGGGCATCATCGAGCACATTGATGCTTCCCCGTGGATTTCAAACCTGGTGGTGGTGAGGAAAAAGTCAGGGGGCCTGCGCCCATGCATCGATCTCAGGCCGTGATACCTGACAGGTATCCGCTGCCCACAGTGGAGGAGCTAGCCGCACAATTATACGGCTCTTCCCTGTTCACAAAACTAGACCTTCGACAAGGCTACCTGCAGGTTCCGCTGCACCCTGACAGCCGCAGCCTTACAGCTTTCATGACGCATGTCGGAGTGTTTCGCTATACCCGCATGCCCTTCGGCCTCAGCTCGGCCCCCAGCTGTCATGACCACCATCTTCGCCGGCATCCCGGGTGTGGTCGTTTTCCTGGACGACATAGTGGTTCATGGTGCAACACCGGCCGTTCATGACGAATGCCTGGCGAGGGTGCTGGACGTCCTCGCCAGTCACAACCTCACGCTAAATGGGGAAAAGTGCACCTTCGCCGTTCCAGCCATCGAGTTTATAGGGTTCCGCCTGACCGCTGACGGCCTCAGCCCGCTACACTCAAACGTAGAGGCGGTACTGCGCCTGCCTGAGCCATCCTGCCCAGCTCAGATCTCTTTGTTTCTGGGGATGACGGCCTACTACCTGCGTTTCCTTCCCCAGTACTCTTCGACCACCTCCCCACTACGCGAGCTACTGAAACAGGACATGGTCTGGGAGTGGACCCCGGCCTGCTCTGCCGCTATTCGCCAGCTCAAGACCCAGCTCACCTCAACACCGGTGCTCGCATTCTTTGACCTGGCGAGCCCCACGTTCGTGACCTGTGACGCGTCCAATACGGCAATAGGGGCGGTGCTGTCCCAGATGCAAGGGGGCACGGAACGCAACTCGGCCGAACAAAAATACTCGGTGGGGGAGCGGGAGGCGCTGGCCTGCGCCTGGGCGTGCGAGCGGTGGCACATGTACGTGTACGGGCGACATTTTACGTTGCGTACTGACCATCAGGCTCTCACGCCCCTGCTTGCTACATCGGGGTCGGGGCACAAACCGCTGAGGATCTACCGCTGGTCAGAGAGACTCCAGCCGTATGACTTCACCACACTGTTTACTCCCGGCAGGGAGAATGTGGTGGCTGACCTGCTCTCCCGTGCCACCCCCGTCCCAGCGCCCGGCGCGGGCCCAGACACAACAGAGTCAGAGCTCATACTCATGCTCAACGCCCCGCTCCAGACCGCGGTTTCCCTGGAGGACCTTCGGCTGGCATCGGAGGAGGACCCCATGCTCTCCCGGCTCCGCACTTACATCCAGGAGGGATGGCCTGTCCCAGAGGAGCTGGCGTCTTTTAATCAGGTCAAGGACGAGCTGACCTGCTGGAACGGTGTCTGCGTGGCCCGGGGCCTCCGCACGTTCGTCCCCATCGACCTCAGGGCATGCGTTTCGGCTATGGCGCACGAGGGCCACCTGGGTATCGTAAAGGTGAAACAGCGCTGCAGGGATTTGGTGTGGTGGCCGGGCATAGATCGAGATATAGAGACAATGGTGAAGGAGTGCACGGCCTGCCTGCTCAGTGGCAAAACTTGCCCGCCACCCCCCCTGCAGCCCTTGCAGTGGCCACGCGCGCCTTGGGAGCACATCCAGCTGGACATCTGTGGGGAGCTCCATGGCGTCCCGCACCACCAACGCTTCCTCCTGGTGGCCTACGACCTCCATTCGAAATGGCCAGAGGTGGTCGCCACGGGGTCCGTAACGGCTCGGGTGGTCACAGACTTTCTCGCCTCTCTGTTTGCTCGGTGGGGCAGTCCTAACGCCATCACTACAGATAACGGCCCACAGTTTGTCTCAGCTGAGTTTGCCACCTTTGTGGAGGAGAGCGGGGATCAAACACATCCGTACATCTTTCTACCACCCGCAAGCAAATTGGGGGGTTGAAAGGTTCAACTAAACCCTAAAGAATGGGGTCAGAGCACACCTGGCAGATGGTCTTCCGTTTTCAGCCGCGCTGCTCCGCACCCTGCTTCACTACAGGGCGACGCCACACTCAACTACCGGCAGCTCCCCAGCCCTCTTGATGATGGGCCGTGAGCTACAGCTCCCTTTGGATCGGCTACGGGCCCCGGCGGCCGTCACGCCAGCAGCAGCACCCTGCCAGAGTGCCAGGGTCGCAGAGGCTCAGCGTCGCATGAAGCAGCGTTTCGACAAGAGACAGAGGGTGAGAGCGCCTCCCTTCACAGTGGGGGACTGGGTCAGGATTCACCGTCCTAACCGGGACCACAAGCTGCTATCCTTCTGGACGGTGCCGATGAAGGTCACCGCTCAACTGGGGCCAGCCACCTTTCGGCCCGTGTCCGGGTCAGACCAAGATACTTGGAGGACTATATTGTGAGCTAGTGACTCTCAGGGGAAATGTTCAGAGCATAGTCTGTTGCGTGGCAGAATAATCCACATGGCTATGCTGGTGGTAGGTGGTGGTATACTGGCAGTGTACCCAGTTAATCTAGAGTTAAAGTTAAAAGTTAATTGGGTTCCTTGTGGGGGGGGGGTAAATGTTATGTATGCGTTACATCCGGTGTGACCGGGAGTTTTGGGGTGTGTGAACCGGACACAGTTGTTGTTGTTGTTGACGCCATGGCAGTGTGTACAATAAACGGTCAACCTAAAAAAGTCGTAGTCCATAGTCTTATTAAACACAACACTACTTAATACAATATAGTACTATTGCATAGAATATTCAACTGATACAATATAGGTCTACGGCTACTGCTGAAAACAATATACTACTACTAACAGATACAATACACTACTACTGGATACAATAAACTACTACTGACACACTACACTACGACTATACTCTTATTAAAAAGTGATATAACATTCATATAACATTGTTATTTTGCAGGATACCGTCTTCGAATTTGGTTTCATATTGAAAACAACAACTTCCTTAGCGTTAGCAAGCTAATGTCCGTTATGTTTTGCGACTTTAAATCGAATCATCTTACCTGACTGCATGTTTAGCGACACGTGTTAGTCTTTGGAAATAAGAAAATCAAAATAAATCACGTTTGATATAAGTTTGTACGTTATTTAGGTTTGAGCTGAAGAAGCAGACACCTCTTCAAAAGTAAAAGCATTGAACTTGAGATAAAGTTCGGTCAATCCGTGATCCCTAGTGGTGAAAACAAGAATACACCGATGAAAACAACACATACGATCTGTCATTTGATTACATTAAATCGGATAAAAAAATGATAGCTGTAGGCTTAATTGACTTTGCCGCAATATTTGAATACAATATACTACTGGTTAGTATATATATCAGTTATATATATACATATATATATGTAACCCATCATCCTAACCCCTGAGTAGAACAGTTATATGCAGAGAATTAATTTCCTTAATTTTTCTTCTTCTAAGTGTGTGTGTGTGTGTGTGTGTGTGTGTGTGTGTGTGTGTGTGTGTGTGTGTGTGTGTGTGTGTGTGTGTGTGTGTGTGTGTGTGTGTGTGTGTCTGTGTCTGTGTGTGTGTGTGTGTGTGTGTGTGTGTGTGTGTGTGTGTGTGTGTTTACAAAAAGTCAGCAAAATGTCAGAAATGTCAATTGTTATCTTGGGACAGACCATGAAGGCTATCTATGTAAGCAGGAAGAAGAAGATTGACGAAGCAGTGGACATCGATGTTAGATTATTGTTCACCAGGACGGTTAAAGCCAGATCCATGATTGATTTGAATTATTGCAAAGAAATGAAGGATATACATCAGTTTAACCTCACATGGGCTCTAAGTGATGTGTTCTGCTCTGCAATAGAAGATCAACCTATTTGTTCAGTGGATTTGATGAGACTTGATATGTTCTTATATTTTAATTTTCTACGTTAAAAAATATAGTATATGTTGCTTGATGTAAGATTGAAAGAATAGTCAGTTAAAAAATAAAATCTCTCTCTCCCCCTCCCTCCGTCTCTCCCCCCCCACTCCCCTCTCTCTCCCCCCCCTCTCTCTCTCTCTCTCTCCGTCTCTCTCTCTCTCCCCGCCTCTCCTCTCTCTCCCCCCCCTCTCTCTCCCCCCCCCTCTCTCTCTCCCCCCTCTCTCTCTCCCCCCCCCTCTCTCTCTCTCTCCCCGTCTCTCTCTCCCCCCCCTGTCTCTCTCTCTCTCTCTCTCTCTCTCTCGCTCTCTCTCTCACTCTCTCTCCCCCCTCTCCCTCTTTTTTGTCGATGCTCAAAGGACCTTAACTGCATAGTTAATGTTAGATTAGATTAGATTCTAATGTATTGTCATTGCAGCACAAGTAGCGAAAAGAGAGATGAAAGTGGATGCTTACAAAAAATCCGGAAAAATATGTTGTAGTCATAATGAGTGGCGTAGCGCAAAATCCCGTGGCGAGCAAAATGTGTCAATCCATCAACGTCCGTTCCGCCCCGAACGGGGGCTACTGCCCGGTCTCCTATGATCGTTAAAGTCACGCCGTTTCTAGGAAATGCCCCCCCCCCCCCCCTATAACTCTTTGAACTGTTTTGTATGTACATACATGTAATGCGTGCATGTGTATACTATTACTGATATAATTTACTACCACTACTGTATACAAAATGCTACTACTGGATAGAATATACTTTTGCTGATAGAATATAGTACTACTACTGAATACAATATACCGTATTGACCCGAATATAAGACGACCCCGATTATAAGATGACCCCGATTATAAGACGACCCCTCTTTTTCTTTTTAGAAAGAAAATAATTTATTTGAAAATAATAACACACATCACACATTGTGTTCAAATTTGCCTAACTTGGCAAACAAAAACAAAACAGGCTAGATAGATAGCAATGAAACAGTAGTGCAATAAAACGGTAGTGCAATAAAACAGTAGAGCAATAAAACAGTGCAAAATGTCAGAACATCAGTCTATTGGTCACATCACAAACGTCTTCTCATTCAGCTCGTCTTCTACATCGCTGGGTTGTTCCTCTCACTCCCGCTATCGTCACTCACGGTGTCTGCTCCCCCGTCTCCTCCCACATCACGTCATCCTCGCTGCCATCCATGGCATTTGATACGCAGCATTTCTTAAACCCATTAATTCAAGATTCAAGATTCAAGATTCAAGATTCAAGATTCAAGAAACTTTATTAATCCCGAGGGAAATTAAGGTGCAACAGTTGACACAGGGGGAATAAATGCACACACAAATATACTAATACCTAAGCTAAAAACTAAATAAAACAACTAACTAAATAAACTAGTATAAACTAAATATAACTAAAATAACTCTAAATGAATCTAAGTGTATTGATAGATGAGTAGATGAATTGCACAATTTACAGTATTATTACAGTAATACGTAGGTATATACAATACACAACAATACGTATAGTGCAAATTGGCAGTAATAATATATTAATAAATAACTCAGATGAATACTGAAAAAGTGACATGTGAAAAGTGAAAAGTGAAATAGAATTTACAGTGCAAAAATACAGTGAAATGATTTTCAGTGCGTTGACCAAAAAAATAATAATAATAATAATAATAATAACAGTGCGTTGGCCTCAGGTCACTGAGTCTCCACTGTCCCTCTCACGACCCGAGGAAGATGAATTATAGAGTCTGATGGCCACAGGAAGAAAGGACTTCCTGTGGCGTTCTGTGGTGCACCTGGGTGGAATGAGTCTGTTGCTAAAGGTACTTCTATATGAGGTCAGCACCTGATGGAGAGAGTGAGAGTTGTTGTCAAGGATACTACGCAGCTTGCGCAGCATCCTCCTCTCAGACACCACCAACAAGGAGTCCAGCTGGACCCCCAGGACAGCGCCAGCCTTCCTGACAATCCTGCTGATCATGTTGGCATCTACTGACCTCAACCTGCTTCCCCAGCACACGACACCGGAGAAGATGGCACTGGCTACCACCGACTGGTAGAACATGTTCAGCATCGTGTTACAAACGTTGAAGGACCGGAGCCTCCGCAGGAAGTAGAGACGGCTCTGGCCCTTCTTGTACACGGCCTCAGAGTTCTTGGCCCAGACCAGAAAATACGCTGATACAATACGCTGCTACTGGATACAATAAACTACTACTGACACACTACACTTCGACTATACTCTTAAAAAAGTGATATAACATTCATATAACATGAATGTCTTCGAATTTGGTTTCATATTGAAAACGACTTCCTTGGCGTTAGCAAGCTAATGCCTCTTATCATCCTGTCTGGAAAGGCCTCCGACAAGGCCTCCGAAGCCCCCCCATTCCTCTGATGATTCACGCCTCGTCAACGACCTGAACGAGTTTTACTGCAGATTCAAAACAAAATGGACACCCCCTCCCCCACACCCATCAACACCTTCCACCCAACCCACACCCCAGCAGCAACCCAGGCCCCTCCACTGCTGCCCCCCCGACCCTCCCCCTCCCCCACTCCGCAGCACGCCCCCTCCTCATCCAGGAAAAGGACGTGAACCGCCTGTTCAAGAGACACAATCCCTGGAAAGTGGCCGGACCGGACTCTGTCTCCCCCTCCGTCATGAAGTACTGCGCCGACCATCTGTCTCCGGCGTTCACCAACATCTTCGACGCCTCACTAGAGACATGCCGTGTCCCGGCCTGCTTCAAGACCTCCACCATCATTCCTGTCCCAAAGAAAACGAAGATCACCGGACTCAACGACTACCGGCCCGTCGCCCTGACCACTGACACACGTACCATCTGTCATTTGATTACATTAGACTGGATAACAAAATGATGGCTGTAGGCTTTATTGACTTTGCCGCAACATTTGAGTACAAAATACTACTGCATAGAATATTCTACTGATACAATGTAAGTCTACGGCTACTGCTGAAAACAATATAGATTAGATTAAAATGTATTGTCATTGCACAGCACAAGTACGGTACAGCGGAAATAATTTGGCATCTAACCAAAGTGCAAATGTTGCAGTAAAGTGCATGGTAATATATAATTTACAGCGGTTAAATAAGATGTAAAGACGTCTAAATATAAAAACGATATAAAATAACTTATTAGTATGTATAAGATATGTGCAGAATTATAGGTATATATATATATACAGGTAAGTATACAAGTATTCAACCAGTAGTGAGCAGGGGTATGCAATCATATCGACAGGATAAATATATATAAATGTATGTATATATGTATGTATATATATAAATGTATATACAGCAGGTAGTGATCAGGTATATGCGGTTGTATCAACAGTTGAAGATTAATATATATATACGGTAGGTACAATAACAATTTGAAAATGTACATGGCTATCATACGTATAGGTATGCAACCAATAAATATGTAAACTATAGGTAGAGGTAGGATATGTAGGATACTATGGGGATACTATATAGGGAGTTATGATATGATGTTACGATATAGTGAGCAGAGTTCAGAGTTTGTACGGTGGGCAGAATAGGCGGGATGGCAAGGTTGGTTCAAGGTTGTCATCTCCCTGAGTTCAGGGAGATGACAGCTGAGGGGAAGAAGCTGTTCCTGAGCCTGCTTGACTTGGAACAAAGGTTCCTGTAGCGCCTCCCGGAGGGGAGGAGGGCAAAAATGGTTGGGGTGAAAGGTGTCTTGGACAATTTGACGTGCCTTCTTCAGACACCGTTTGTGGTGGGTAGTCTTTATTGCAGGGAGGGGTAGTCCAACAATGCGTTGGGCGGTTTTCACCACCCTCTGCAGCGCTTTCCGGACGGATGTGCAGTTGCCGTACCACACTGTGATGCAGTTGGTGAGGATGCTTTCAATAGCACATTGGTAAAAGTTCACCAGAATCTGAGGGGACAGGTGGGCTTTCCTCAATCTCCTCAGGAAGAAGAGACGCTGGTGAGCCTTCTTGACCAGTGAGGCAGTATTGAGGGCCCAAGAGAGGTCCTCGGAGATGTGGACCACCAGCTCTGGTCTTCCTGAAGTCGACGATGAGCTCCTTGGTCTTCTTGGTGTTGAGGGCCAGGTTGTTGTCAGCGCACCACGCCACAAGGTGCTGGACCTCCTCCCTGTAGGCTGCTTCATCGTTGTTCTTGATGAGGCCCACCATCATTGTGTCGTCTGCAAATTTGATGATGGTGTTTGTACATGAGTGCAGTCGTGGGTGAAGAGGGAGTAGAGGAGAGGGCTCAGCTCACATAAACATATATACATATGCTACTACTAATGGATTTGCTACTGACACAATACATTACAACTACACTCTTAAAAAGTGACATAACATTTATATAACATTATTTAGCAGGTTACCGTTTTCGAATTTGGTTTAATATTGAAAACAACGACTTCCTTAGCAAGCTAATGCCTCTAATTTTTTGCGACTTATAATATAATAATCTTACCTGACTGCATGTTTAGTGACACGTGTAAGTCTTTGGAAATAAAAAAATCGAAATAAATCGTATTTGATATAAGTTTGTTCGTTATTTAGGTTTGAGCTGTAGAAGCAGACGCCTCTTCGAAAGTAAACCATTGAACTTGAGACAAAGTTCGGTCAATCCGCGACCCCTAGTGGTGAAAACTAGAATACACCAATGAAAACAACACATACGATCATTTGATTTCATTAAATCGGATAAGAAAATGATAGCTGTATGCTTAATTGACTTTGCCGAATATACATTTATCAATATAACAGTCAAAATACATTTTTGAAATTCCAGTGTCTTTTTTGGGAAATTAAAGAAGATTTTCCTGTAAAACATCAAATGAGATATCAAATTAACCAAAGCATAAATGTTAATGCTTAAACAGGAGCTTGACTGAGTTTTCACATTATTTTGTTCCACAGCAAAGTAATCCCAAAAGTATGTCAGTTAAAGACCTGAATTCTGTGAACCTGAATTCACATAAAGGTCGTTAAATCAGAATCCTAGTATTGAACGGAACACTAAATAAGACTAAAGTAACTTCAATGTCCCAGCCAACCAGTTATCACCCTCGTACCAAAACAAGCTTCCAACACCAAGAAGTAGATAAGGTGATAAGGTGATCGGGGAGGCAGCTCCATGTGATCTGTTCCTCGTTAACACGTGGACACGGTGGTATACCGCAAGGCCCACAATGCAATGTTTGAACTAATATTTTAATGAATGACCTAAAAAGTTTCCCCATCACTCCTTTAAGGTAAGCACCAGTGTGAATACATTATAGTTATTGATGAGTGAGTACATTATAGTTATTGGTTAGTGAGCACCAGTGTGAATACATGATAGTTATTGATGAGTGAGTACATTATAGTTATTAGTTAGTGAGCACCAGTGTGAATACATTATAGTTATTGATGAGTGAGTACATTATAGTTATTGGTTAGTGAGCACCAGTGTGAATACATGATAGTTATTAGTTAGTGATCACCAGTGTGAATACATTATAGTTATTGAGTGAGTACATTATAGTTATTAGTTAGTGATCACCAGTGTGACTACATTATAGTTATTGATGAGTTGAGCACCAGTGTGAATATGTCAGTTGTGAACCGTCATGTCCTTTAAGGTATTCAGAGGAACCCTCAGATGAAACAAACGATTATTAAAATTGTATACAATTTAAATGAAATTAATAAATGAGAATGGTATCTGTGTTCTTGATCTGTAATATTACAGTGTTACGTTGATTTGTTGGTCTTTCTCGGTCCATGCACTACACATTTGAGTGATTTTGTGTTGCAACCAATCAGATATTTTTCTGGGTAGCTCGGAAGAATATCGTGGTCCTTGTCGTCATTCTCATCATCTTGTCCAGTATTTTCCCGCCAGATCGTGCTGTTTACGGCACAAATACGTTGTTACAAAATACATTTGTAACATCACTCAAATTATCTAAAGGGTGGAGTACATAGGAACACTTTAAACACATCAATACACACTTCTAAATTGACCCAAATATATGCATTATTCATATGAAATACACATGCATTTTCTTGATTTACACCACAATTTCACCACGGTTCTAGGGTACGCTAGAAGGTCCCGTTAGTTCACTGGCTCGACACAGAGGATCTAGCTTAGTGCTACGTACCAAGTGTATTGGTTTATTACAATTATATTGTATATCGATCTAAGTATAGTAGAGAGTCAGCGTATGGAAGCCGGGCAAATCAGCGGTACATCGCTCTAGCTAGTCCAACGGGTTGACCAGTGTCGGACACATTCAGGGCAAAGTCCTGGTCAATCTCTGGAGCTCTGTAGCTCTGCATCACTGCAACAGTCTGTCGTCCCAGCGTGCTTCAAAGCGACAACCATTGTGCCGTTACCCAAAAAGACCAAGGTAACATGCCTCAGTGCTGCCACATAACATTGTCATTAACATTACCAGGGGTGCAAACTCATCATGGATAAAAAAGGTGACAAGGTTCGAACCCCCTAGGGGGGTCCGGGGGTCAGCTCCTACGGAAGATTTTTTTGAATTATCAGCTTTAAAATGTGGATTTACAGGCAATTTTAGCAATCAGAACAACAAAACAAGCAGTGGTAATAATAAGAAAAACACAGAATTTCCATTTGTAATATAACAATGCATTTATTTTGTAGAGCCGTACCACTATCTAACACAATTTTCAACTATAGAGTTGAGTCATATCACAGGTGCTAACTTTTTTAGCGCCACAAACAGAAAGGGAAATTCTTCTTTCTGCCAAGAATTCACTTTTTCATTTAAGAAAGGGGAGCATTTTAAACCTCTGCACTGAAACACAACAATATTAAGAGTGAGAAGACAAAGTGGTCTTGCAATGAGTGTGTCAGGAGGAATAATTCAATGTGTTGCAGAAAATATCATTAACACACATCAGTGGACGGTGTAAGCTCAGTTAGCGGTAGCCTTTTTTCAACACTATAATTGTCTAATTTAGCCAATTTTACCGAGAACATCAGCAGCACACTTCTTGTGCTCTACTTTGAAAGAGTGCCATGTCCTCTCTGAGAGGAATCAGCATTAACGTGACTGCACAATCATACTTGTTGAATGTTGCTTCATGAAATAATAGAAAAACAGGCCTTGCAAATGTAGGATTGGGACTGAAATGTGACTGATGCTACTGTGCCCTTCACAGCTTGCAGCAACACAATAATAATTTCCCTCTGTCTGTCTGGGTCAAAATGTCTCGGTAACATTCACTTCCTCACACGTACTCATTTCAAGGGTAAAGACAGTTTTACTATTCTGTAAAGGTAAAAGTAAAGAGAAAGGCAGAAGACAGTGACTCTGACACTTCTTGCGGCACACCTTCCTTTTTCATCCAGATGATTTCTAAAGGAAAAATAGAAACAATTTGTTAGCAGCAGTTCCCTGTTGAACACTATAGAATAGTAGTATAGACTCTATACTACTATTGAATCGGAGTACTTCTAATCCACCTCTGATTTGTATAGCACATTTCATACACAATGGCAATAAAAAGCTATATTATAAAACAGCAAAGGAATAAAAGGACATTTAAAGACAAATAACTCTGTCTCCCCCTCCGTCATGAAGTACTGCGCCGACCATCTGTCTCCGGCGTTCACCAACATCTTCGACGCCTCACTAGAGACATGCCGTGTCCCGGCCTGCTTCAAGACCTCCACCATCATTCCTGTCCCAAAGAAAACGAAGATCACCGGACTCAACGACTACCGGCCCGTCGCCCTGACCACTGACACACGTACCATCTGTCATTTGATTACATTAGACTGGATAACAAAATGATGGCTGTAGGCTTTATTGACTTTGCCGCAACATTTGAGTACAAAATACTACTGCATAGAATATTCTACTGATACAATGTAAGTCTACGGCTACTGCTGAAAACAATATAGATTAGATTAAAATGTATTGTCATTGCACAGCACAAGTACGGTACAGCGGAAATAATTTGGCATCTAACCAAAGTGCAAATGTTGCAGTAAAGTGCATGGTAATATATAATTTACAGCGGTTAAATAAGATGTAAAGACGTCTAAATATAAAAACGATATAAAATAACTTATTAGTATGTATAAGATATGTGCAGAATTATAGGTATATATATATATACAGGTAAGTATACAAGTATTCAACCAGTAGTGAGCAGGGGTATGCAATCATATCGACAGGATAAATATATATAAATGTATGTATATATGTATGTATATATATAAATGTATATACAGCAGGTAGTGATCAGGTATATGCGGTTGTATCAACAGTTGAAGATTAATATATATATACGGTAGGTACAATAACAATTTGAAAATGTACATGGCTATCATACGTATAGGTATGCAACCAATAAATATGTAAACTATAGGTAGAGGTAGGATATGTAGGATACTATGGGGATACTATATAGGGAGTTATGATATGATGTTACGATATAGTGAGCAGAGTTCAGAGTTTGTACGGTGGGCAGAATAGGCGGGATGGCAAGGTTGGTTCAAGGTTGTCATCTCCCTGAGTTCAGGGAGATGACAGCTGAGGGGAAGAAGCTGTTCCTGAGCCTGCTTGACTTGGAACAAAGGTTCCTGTAGCGCCTCCCGGAGGGGAGGAGGGCAAAAATGGTTGGGGTGAAAGGTGTCTTGGACAATTTGACGTGCCTTCTTCAGACACCGTTTGTGGTGGGTAGTCTTTATTGCAGGGAGGGGTAGTCCAACAATGCGTTGGGCGGTTTTCACCACCCTCTGCAGCGCTTTCCGGACGGATGTGCAGTTGCCGTACCACACTGTGATGCAGTTGGTGAGGATGCTTTCAATAGCACATTGGTAAAAGTTCACCAGAATCTGAGGGGACAGGTGGGCTTTCCTCAATCTCCTCAGGAAGAAGAGACGCTGGTGAGCCTTCTTGACCAGTGAGGCAGTATTGAGGGCCCAAGAGAGGTCCTCGGAGATGTGGACCACCAGCTCTGGTCTTCCTGAAGTCGACGATGAGCTCCTTGGTCTTCTTGGTGTTGAGGGCCAGGTTGTTGTCAGCGCACCACGCCACAAGGTGCTGGACCTCCTCCCTGTAGGCTGCTTCATCGTTGTTCTTGATGAGGCCCACCATCATTGTGTCGTCTGCAAATTTGATGATGGTGTTTGTACATGAGTGCAGTCGTGGGTGAAGAGGGAGTAGAGGAGAGGGCTCAGCTCACATAAACATATATACATATGCTACTACTAATGGATTTGCTACTGACACAATACATTACAACTACACTCTTAAAAAGTGACATAACATTTATATAACATTATTTAGCAGGTTACCGTTTTCGAATTTGGTTTAATATTGAAAACAACGACTTCCTTAGCAAGCTAATGCCTCTAATTTTTTGCGACTTATAATATAATAATCTTACCTGACTGCATGTTTAGTGACACGTGTAAGTCTTTGGAAATAAAAAAATCGAAATAAATCGTATTTGATATAAGTTTGTTCGTTATTTAGGTTTGAGCTG
Organism: Muraenolepis orangiensis; assembly: GCA_027704905.1. Lineage (NCBI taxonomy): Eukaryota > Metazoa > Chordata > Actinopteri > Gadiformes > Muraenolepididae > Muraenolepis > Muraenolepis orangiensis. Next base: position 5,585,609 of record CM051012.1, on the reverse strand, counting down.
TAGAAGCAGACGCCTCTTCGAAAGTAAACCATTGAACTTGAGACAAAGTTCGGTCAATCCGCGACCCCTAGTGGTGAAAACTAGAATACACCAATGAAAACAACACATACGATCATTTGATTTCATTAAATCGGATAAGAAAATGATAGCTGTATGCTTAATTGACTTTGCCGAATATACATTTATCAATATAACAGTCAAAATACATTTTTGAAATTCCAGTGTCTTTATTGGGAAATTAAAGAAGATTTTCCTGTAAAACATCAAATGAGATATCAAATTAACCAAAGCATAAATGTTAATGCTTAAACAGGAGCTTGACTGAGTTTTCACATTATTTTGTTCCACAGCAAAGTAATCCCAAAAGTATGTCAGTTAAAGACCTGAATTCTGTGAACCTGAATTCACATAAAGGTCGTTAAATCAGAATCCTAGTATTGAACGGAACACTAAATAAGACTAAAGTAACTTCAATGTCCCAGCCAACCAGTTATCACCCTCGTACCAAAACAAGCTTCCAACACCAAGAAGTAGATAAGGTGATAAGGTGATCGGGGAGGCAGCTCCATGTGATCTGTTCCTCGTTAACACGTGGACACGGTGGTATACCGCAAGGCCCACAATGCAATGTTTGAACTAATATTTTAATGAATGACCTAAAAAGTTTCCCCATCACTCCTTTAAGGTAAGCACCAGTGTGAATACATTATAGTTATTGATGAGTGAGTACATTATAGTTATTGGTTAGTGAGCACCAGTGTGAATACATGATAGTTATTGATGAGTGAGTACATTATAGTTATTAGTTAGTGAGCACCAGTGTGAATACATTATAGTTATTGATGAGTGAGTACATTATAGTTATTGGTTAGTGAGCACCAGTGTGAATACATGATAGTTATTAGTTAGTGATCACCAGTGTGAATACATTATAGTTATTGAGTGAGTACATTATAGTTATTAGTTAGTGATCACCAGTGTGACTACATTATAGTTATTGATGAGTTGAGCACCAGTGTGAATATGTCAGTTGTGAACCGTCATGTCCTTTAAGGTATTCAGAGGAACCCTCAGATGAAACAAACGATTATTAAAATTGTATACAATTTAAATGAAATTAATAAATGAGAATGGTATCTGTGTTCTTGATCTGTAATATTACAGTGTTACGTTGATTTGTTGGTCTTTCTCGGTCCATGCACTACACATTTGAGTGATTTTGTGTTGCAACCAATCAGATATTTTTCTGGGTAGCTCGGAAGAATATCGTGGTCCTTGTCGTCATTCTCATCATCTTGTCCAGTATTTTCCCGCCAGATCGTGCTGTTTACGGCACAAATACGTTGTTACAAAATACATTTGTAACATCACTCAAATTATCTAAAGGGTGGAGTACATAGGAACACTTTAAACACATCAATACACACTTCTAAATTGACCCAAATATATGCATTATTCATATGAAATACACATGCATTTTCTTGATTTACACCACAATTTCACCACGGTTCTAGGGTACGCTAGAAGGTCCCGTTAGTTCACTGGCTCGACACAGAGGATCTAGCTTAGTGCTACGTACCAAGTGTATTGGTTTATTACAATTATATTGTATATCGATCTAAGTATAGTAGAGAGTCAGCGTATGGAAGCCGGGCAAATCAGCGGTACATCGCTCTAGCTAGTCCAACGGGTTGACCAGTGTCGGACACATTCAGGGCAAAGTCCTGGTCAATCTCTGGAGCTCTGTAGCTCTGCATCACTGCAACAGTCTGTCGTCCCAGCGTGCTTCAAAGCGACAACCATTGTGCCGTTACCCAAAAAGACCAAGGTAACATGCCTCAGTGCTGCCACATAACATTGTCATTAACATTACCAGGGGTGCAAACTCATCATGGATAAAAAAGGTGACAAGGTTCGAACCCCCTAGGGGGGTCCGGGGGTCAGCTCCTACGGAAGATTTTTTTGAATTATCAGCTTTAAAATGTGGATTTACAGGCAATTTTAGCAATCAGAACAACAAAACAAGCAGTGGTAATAATAAGAAAAACACAGAATTTCCATTTGTAATATAACAATGCATTTATTTTGTAGAGCCGTACCACTATCTAACACAATTTTCAACTATAGAGTTGAGTCATATCACAGGTGCTAACTTTTTTAGCGCCACAAACAGAAAGGGAAATTCTTCTTTCTGCCAAGAATTCACTTTTTCATTTAAGAAAGGGGAGCATTTTAAACCTCTGCACTGAAACACAACAATATTAAGAGTGAGAAGACAAAGTGGTCTTGCAATGAGTGTGTCAGGAGGAATAATTCAATGTGTTGCAGAAAATATCATTAACACACATCAGTGGACGGTGTAAGCTCAGTTAGCGGTAGCCTTTTTTCAACACTATAATTGTCTAATTTAGCCAATTTTACCGAGAACATCAGCAGCACACTTCTTGTGCTCTACTTTGAAAGAGTGCCATGTCCTCTCTGAGAGGAATCAGCATTAACGTGACTGCACAATCATACTTGTTGAATGTTGCTTCATGAAATAATAGAAAAACAGGCCTTGCAAATGTAGGATTGGGACTGAAATGTGACTGATGCTACTGTGCCCTTCACAGCTTGCAGCAACACAATAATAATTTCCCTCTGTCTGTCTGGGTCAAAATGTCTCGGTAACATTCACTTCCTCACACGTACTCATTTCAAGGGTAAAGACAGTTTTACTATTCTGTAAAGGTAAAAGTAAAGAGAAAGGCAGAAGACAGTGACTCTGACACTTCTTGCGGCACACCTTCCTTTTTCATCCAGATGATTTCTAAAGGAAAAATAGAAACAATTTGTTAGCAGCAGTTCCCTGTTGAACACTATAGAATAGTAGTATAGACTCTATACTACTATTGAATCGGAGTACTTCTAATCCACCTCTGATTTGTATAGCACATTTCATACACAATGGCAATAAAAAGCTATATTATAAAACAGCAAAGGAATAAAAGGACATTTAAAGACAAATAATTATGAGTCCTTGGCGGTCTCCATCACCCTGAAGTGACACATTTTTGATATTATATTATGTTATTTATTTTTTAATTTAAAAATAACAAAAGAAAATATTTTACTTTACCTATGGCGCAAAAATATCTTATATTATGTACATATATAATAGATACATTTTTGATATATTATATGATGTTATTTCAACATGGATTATTATTATTTTTTTATTAAAAAAGAACGAAAGAAAATATGTTCACATCTGGTAGCTACAGGTGTAGTCAATAAGCCCTTGGCTAACAATAGCTTCGCTAGCTCCCTTGGTAAGCTAAAAAACACATCAGCAGCTAACCTTAACTAACTCATAATAACTGAAATAACAGATAGCTTACCTTGAGAGCGTGTTCCACGTTCTGCGACAGGAATGTAGGCTCGTAGGTAGCTTCCTGTAGCTAGGTTTTACGGCTATCGACTCGGGCGCAGTGAAGTCCGAGAAGCGTAGTTCCTAGAAAGCCGACAGGAAGACTCGCGCGCACAGCTCAGCTCGCGCGCTAGCTGTCATGATGGATTGAGATGACAGCTCCCGGGAGGAGTGTCATCTGCGCCCGGGAGCTGTCATTAATCTCAATCCATCTCAAGACCCAAACTCGCAGTCGCAGATGACCCCCCCCCCCCCAAAATTTTTATTGCAGATCTACACGAACCACACAAACGACCTATTTTGGTTTCAAAACGGCGAATTTCACCGAAAGGTGACAAGTTTGCAGCCCTGATTACACTTCCATACTTTGCTGTTCTTTCTGGACTCGTCATAGTTACCACACTGTATTCATGATGCTGCTGCACTACTGGCACTTTAAATGCTTTTAAAGATTTTTTCAAAAAACATGCACATTCAAAACATGTACATATCATTTAACTTTTGTTTATTTTGATGGTATATATTATTTTGATGGTATTGTTTTGGAGATGTATACTGCGGGAGGGAATGGGGAGTAAGCATTCCAATGTACCCGTTGTAATTGGCCAATAAAAAAATCTTGTATCTTCGATCAGAAGCCTATCTTCATGACTTTATGAAGAGGAAACTCAACACATTCTAAACATATTCAATATCGTGTGTGTGTGTCTGTGTGCGTGCATGTGTGTGTGCTGTTTCCTCCAAAAGCAATGAAGGGTGGCAGATGATTGACGATATATATGTATTATGCTTTATATTTATGTATTATAATATATATTTTTTTTGTGTAGCTAGCTTCCCTTGTCCCTATGTTTTGGAGATGTATACTGCGGGAGGGAGTGGGGAGTAAGCATTCCAACATGTTGCAATAGGCCAATAAAAATATCTTGTATCTTGGGGATAGTACGTCAACGATCTGAAGTTTGTCACGGGGGAGCGAGGAGAATGAGGATCAAGGACTTAGGAGGTGAACCTAAATGCACGACACGATGACACACGTATCAAAATAAAGAGTCTTTACTGATAAATACAGTAACACAAAAATCACTTAAATGGAAACGCATGAAGCTCAAAAGCAAAAGACACAACTACAAAAACCTGACGTGGAAACATGACGCTTATTCATGCACATGAAACAAGTACCAGTCTATCAGCCAATCAGAGGGCAGGAAAACATGAGGAGGAACATAACGGTGATGTGCTTCAGCTGCGGGGGAGCACTAACAAGGGGGCGTGGCTATCAGGACGAGGGCTGGGAAACGGTGACATAATGCGGTACGTGATAGGGGCGTGGCTACCTGGACGAGCTGTAAAATGACATTGAAACAGTGTCAACTTGGTGAACTTTCAGCTCCGCTGTGTTTGCAGGACTGTGTTTGAAATGTTCAACTATTTGACGGCACTTAGCTAAAGCCCCATCAAATCCACAGTCGCGGAGTGAGACCAACGGCCCTCTGTCTAACGTGCGCTATCCAGGGCATCTGCTCAAAGGAAGGTTCTTTGCTGCCGCAATCATATTGTGAGCGCGATGTGTTAAAGTGAAACGTTCCGCCCAGCGCTCCGCGGTGCGGCTCCTCATCATCCTGTTGGTTGAACGGGCCTTACTCCAATACATCCATGGCCTTACTGCCTGCCTCTCAGTTCATTACCAGGTGCGCTGGAAACACTGATGGAGGAGCCATCTAAACCGGATTCTATGATTAATCTGAGTAAAAAAAAATAGTGCGCGTTAAAGTCTCGAGATTAATCACATGCGTTAACACGTTAACTTTGACAGCCCTAATTATAATATATATATTTTTTGCATTCCTTTACAGGGCTGAATATTTCGCTTACAATAGCAAATACATGGCATACATTTTTATAAATTCGAAATGAAGGACACATGAAGACCTAGAAGTCCCCAGTTACTCAATACAATCAGTGAAAGGTTTTTGTAAAGGCAGAAATTATCAGAATGAACAATATGTGTATTGAATGTAAATATCTCTTAAAAAATGTAATTTCAATTACTGTAAAATTCAGCCTTTGTTGATTATTATTTTTTAGATTGATTGAAGCCTTTTTCTATACTCCATTTGATTTCGTACATGCTGCGCTTTTGTAGCTAGCTTCCTTTGTCCGTTTCTCCTTTTCTTTGACCACCCTGACCACTGGTCAGCACCGCTGCCACCGCCACCGCTCTGCCCACCCCTGCTACTGTAGCCAGGGTCCCTGGCCCCCTATCGCACACAGCCCCCACCAGGGCTGGCCCTGCCTCTGTAGCTGCAACATAAGCTCCAGGCCCTAGTGCGGCCCCTACGACAGCCACAGCTCCCAGAGTGACACCAACCCCACAGCTGAGACCCCTATGAGGCCCACCTGGCCCAGGGCTATGTGAACTCCTTCCTAGGACTGGCAGCTTCTAGCCCAGCCACAGCACCCACAGAGCCTCCCATAAACCCACCGATAGCGGCCTCTGCGACCAACTGAGCGGCAGTCCTCCTCCCTGATTGCAGCCTCTGCCTCCAGGTACATAGCGTTGGTGTAACACCCTCCACTGTCACCCACAAGCTGCTCCACCTTTCTCAGCAGCTCGTGAACCTGCTCCACATCACTGGGCGTCCTGTTGTTCAGAACATGGTACCTGCCTCCACACCTGTCAATCAAAGCCTTGAGGTCAGCAGGTGCACTGGCCAGGTACTCCTCCATCGGCTCCTCCAGGTCATCTCCCCGGGTAAACAGCACCACCGTGTGGTTACGGAGCGCCACTTCACCAAATACAGCAGCCATCTGAGTGACGGCCATGTTGTCCTCCTCTGTGTAGCGTCCCAGCGGGACCACCAAGAGGAAGGCGTGTGGGCCGGGGGCCGCCAGCATCACGCATCTGCTGACCTCCGTGATGACCTGCTCCTGGCTCTGGTGTGTGTTTCCAAAACCTGGCAAGTCCACCACCACCACCCTCCTCTTCCGCCTTCTGCTCCTCCCCGCCTCCTCCTGGTCCTCCTCCCCATGGTAGTCGGAGGTCCCCAGCTGGCAGACTTTGGTAACGCAGCTGGCGCTTAACTTGGACAGGAAGTGACTCCGGCCCAGGATGGTGTTCCCTGAGGCGCTCTTCCCACCTCCTGTCTTTCCAATCAGGATCAGTCTCAGCTCTTCTTCTGGATCATTCTCTCCCATGTCTGAAGGCCACGTTCCCTCTGCTCCTGCTGGCACATGGAACATGACACAAGCTGTCCATTAAAGGGCCATTATATACAACAGAAATTCCAATTTGGTTCGAATTGGTTAAAATTGAATGACACCTAATAATAATCATTATAATGATTATTATTATTATTATTATTATCATTATATGTACAGCATGATTTATAGTAATTATGGGTAACCGGATTGTAACAAAGTTACTGCGTAGGCAGGTTTCACACTACTGAATACAATATGCTTCGACTGGATAGAATATAGTCCTACTGATACAATATAGGCCTAGTGCTACTATTACAAATAATATACTACTACTGGCTAAAAACTGATACAATATAGTAATACTACTGAATACAAAATACTACTACTGGATAGAATATACTATTGCTGATACAATATAGTACATAAAATACAAAATGACTGATACAAAACAGTACTACTACTTAATCCAATATAGTACTATTGCATAGAATAGTCTACTGATACAATATAGGTGTATGGCTACTGCTGAAAACAATATACTACTACTAATAGATACAATACGCTACTACTGGATACAATTAACTACTACTGACTCACTACACTACGACTATACTCTGTTTATTGAAAACAACGAAATCTAATCATTACCTGACTGCATGTTTAGCGACACATGTAAGTCTTTGGAAATAAGAAAATCTAAATAAATCACGTTTGATATAAGTTTGTTCGTTATTTAGGTTTGAGCTGTAGAAGCAGACGCCTCTTCGAAAGTAAAAGCATTGAGACAAAGTTCGGTCAATCCGTTACCCTAGTGGTGAAAACAAGAATACACCAATGAAAACAACACGTACGATCTGTCATTTGATTACATTAAATCGGATAACAAAATGATAGCTGTAGGCTTAATTGACTTTGCCGCAATATTTGAATACAAGATACTACTGGTTAGTATATAAGTTATATATATACATATATATATATGTAACCCATCATCCTAACCCCTGAGAAGAACATTTATATGCAGAGAATTAATTTACCTCATAAAGTCTTCTTCTAAGTGTGTGTGTGTGTGTGTGTGTGTGTGTGTGTGTGTGTGTGTGTGTGTGTGTGTGTGTGTGTGTGTGTGTGTGTGTGTGTGTGTGTGTGCTTACGAAAAGTCAGCAAAATGTCAGAAATGTCAATTGTTAGACGTTATCTTGGGACAGACCATGAAGGCTATCTATGTAAGCAGGAAGAAGAAGATTGACGAAGCAGTGGACATCGATTGTTATATATATTGTTGTTATACATACTGGTGATATTGTTCACCAGGACGATTAAAGCTAGATCCATGATTGATTTGAATTATTACAAAGAAATGAAGGTAGATTCTTTCCTACCTTGTTAGTGTAGAAGCTTCAGTTGAGAATGGTGGGAGGATGTGAGCTCACTTCCTGCTCTCTGCCTCGTCTTATAGCCTCCAGGGGGGCGGGGGGGGGGGGTTATGATTTTAAGTCACACCATTTCAAGGAAATGCTCACCCCCCCTATAACTATTTGAACTGTTATGTATGTATATACATGTAATGCGTGCATGTGTGTGTGTGTGTGTGTATACTATTACTGATATAATTTACTACCGCTACTGTATACAAAATGCTACTACTGGATAGAATATACTTTTGCTGATAGAATATAGTACTACTACTGAACACTAATTGAACACACACATCGGCCTTCATCTCGCATGATAGCCATCTGAACTGCCTGTATATTCATCGCTCTACCAATACCCCTTGATATCATTCCTCGTATGATAGGAATAGCACAACTGATTATCAGTATCACAACAATTAGACCAACTCCAAAGCCTGGTTGTGTTGCTTCTATTGGAGTCCTTCTGGATCTTGTGGGATTCTGGTTACGATAGTCAAGGCTATACTCGCAGTGGAGGCTTCTGTGTTCAGATAATCCGGTCTCAGTGTGTTGATGGTGGTAGAGACAAAGATTGTACTTGAGTTTGAGGGAGCTGGTTTCAAAGTAGTGCGTGGACTTAGAGTCATGAGAGTTTCTGTTTCCATTGAAGTTGCTAATGGTTGTGTTAGATTTTCACTGTTCTCTTGTACTGTTAGGGTTGTATTCTTATAGTTAAACAAAGGAAAATTCGGATCTCTGCATTCATATTGTCCTTCATCTTCCTGTTTGACATCTTTGATGAGGAGTGAACAATTCCAAAATTGTTTCATTCTGTTTTCATGTGTGGAATTTGAGTGTAGTTCGCTGAGTTTCCTGTTTTGTTTTGTCCATACAGCGTCTGCTTTATAGAGTCCAATGTTACATGGGAGTATGACTGAGCTCCCTTTCATTCCTGTGACTTCATTTCCTTGTCTTGCTCGTCGATTTCTCCTCAGAGACTTATGCCGTGTTGACATCTCCAATGTCGTAGTCTTTGAGTCGAATAGGTTTGACCAAGGTTCTGACTGGCCTTGAGCGTTTTGACTGGACTGGATCAGGGCATTTCTTTGGTTCTCTGGAGTCAGTGGGGGAGGCCTCCCGGCCTCTTGGGTTTGGCTCTGGTTGTTCTGGAACATCCCGTAAATCAAGTGCATTGAACCCTCCGTGCTGTGCATCTTCTGGGAACTGGCACTCGGCATCACTTGGAAAAGGAGATATGCGATCATCTATATTCTCAATGTCATCATCTGAGTCGGGAGCAGTACCTCTGTTTTGAGGTGGTGCCTCCTTTTCTTCTCCTTGTGGTACCTCCTCCTCATCTCGGTCTGTTGGTGCCTTAATGCAGCGATGTAGGTGGTACCAAGTCGGAGATCCCTTGATCTGAATTGCAGTTCTTGTGGTGCGGATGACTTCGAATGGTCCCTCTCGTCGGGCGTCATGCCACTTTCTCCGGTAGATCTTGACAAAGACTTTGTCGCCTGGTTGAATGGCGTCTTTTCGCTCCTTCAAGTCCTCTTGTGCCTGTTTGTGGGCGACATAAACAGATATGTTTCTCAAACAAACCATGCATCTTCCTATGACATGGTCAATTCTTTCCAACAAATATGGAGCCCAAAATCCATATTAATTTGTGATCTTCCTTCTCACTTCCCCCCTTGCTACATGGGCTAGCCCATGAGCTTCCTTCAATTTTATGCTCTTGGTTCAGATAATCATCTCTGTTTATCTTCATAGCCACTCCTTGTGGTCCCAAGATTATGCAGCCGGAACTGAGTTGAGTTTGTTCAGGTTGGTGTTTTAGCCAATCGTCTGGGTCAGATTTGGTGGCATCCTTCAAGTACTGTAGCGTACAGTGTGATGGATATTCAGGTGGTTTAGCACCGGGGATGTTTGCAGAAATGAACTTCTCCCACAGCTTTGCTGGTTCCATGAGGTCTTGGCTAAGGTCCCCTAGCCAATATACCATAGCAGCGTCTTCTTCTTCCATCATGGATAACTGATGATATTCAGAAGGTACTTCTACCTGACAGCCGTCAGGTGTGCATTTCACTGTACAGTTCAATTTACATAGTGTATCTCTTCCAAGAAGTCCAATAGGGGTGTTTTTTTTTACACAAGAATAGGTAAAATAGCTCTTTGATTCTTGTATCGTAGTTCCGCAGGCTTTGTGGTGGGTATCAGCTGTTTTATTCCCTCAAATCCGACTGTCCTTATATGTTCTCCAGACATAGGGAGGTGTGTGACGTGCGACCTTCACACAGATGGTAGGTTCCTTTTCCGGCCTATACACCACCAGCTGACACCCCCCTTTCGGATTCTCTGGGCACCCCTATAACCCTTCCGGGCCCCTATATGGGTTTACCGGTCCCTGGGGTGGCTTTCGCTGCCACTGCAATTCTTGGGGCTGCTGTTGCTGTCACTGCGGTTCTTGGGTTGGCCGCTTTCTGTACCCTCTTTTATTTCTTTCTCCATCTATCCTGTCTTTGTAGGGGCAGTTGCGAAACCGGTGCCCAACCTGTCCACATAGAAAACATTTCACATCTGGCTGGAGCTCTGGATTGTACCCTTGTTGTCTAATGTTTCCTATTCCTCCCTCCCCCGGACCTTGGGGTTGTTCAAAGCTGGGCTGCAGGTAAGGGGGCAGAGGAGCAGCCTGTATTGTGGGTGGCTGTATTTGTCGTGATTGAGGTGGAATCTGCAGAACTGCAGCCTGTTTCTTTTCCCTTCTTCCATCCATTAACTGTATTTGGTTAAGTTTTCTGACTGTCTCCTGATCTTGTTCCATCAGAGTATGTTCCTTTTTGCGATACAGTTCCACCTGATGTGCTATGTGGTCCATGTAGACATTCTTGGCCATGCTTCTCAGTCCCACTACTTCTGCTAGTTAGCTTCTGATTGACAAGGGCAATCCCTGCTGGATCTTTTCTCTCATAATAGATTGCTCCAGGAAGTTTATGTCCGCATCTTTCCCTGTGATATCTCTCCACCGTTGATGTGCGCGGTTCACATAGGCTCTAGGGTTCTCAGCTTCTCTCATTGGTTCAATGTCAATATTGTCTGGATGAACATTGGTAGGATCTGCGTCTCTCAAAGCTTTCCACACGCGTCCTCTGTTTGCTGCAAAGAGCTCTGGGTCGTATATTGCTGTGTCGACAAATCTTTGGAGCCCAGCTGACACCAGGATTTCTTCCATTGTAGACACACCCATCAGAGTTGCCAAAAGTTTTTTGATGTCTCCCATGCCAAGCTGTGTCCCTATAAGGGCCTCATCCATTTTTGAAGTCCATGGGTGTCCTCCTCCTGGATTACGGGCAATTTTCCCATTATTTGAGACATGTCCGTATTTGCCCATGGTTTGTATTCCAAATTCTGCCCTCTAACCAACACTGGGCAGCTTTTCGGTGTTCTGCGCTTTGATTTCTTTCGTTCCCCTCGCTGTTCTTCTTGGATGTTAAAGAGTTTTTCCTTAATCCCTTCCTCCTGTCGGCAAAGGCCCTTCATCCTTTTCACTAAGGAGCACAGCTGTCTTTTGGACAAACTTATTTCAGCTCCTAATTTTCCCTTTGATGCACCGATAGATCTCAATTCTTTGGTAATTCTAGTAACTTCTTCGTCCATCTCGTCTATCATTCCTTTCCTGGGTGAGACTGTAGAAGAACCTCCAGCTTCTGATCCTTCGATATCCTCTCCACTGTCTTCTTTACTGCTACTTGAACCGCTTTCAGTCTCCTCTTTGCAGCTGACTTTTCTCCCTTCTCTTTCAGCTTTCGCCAGTGACTTTCTGATCTGTAGGTCATACCATTCAGCGCACTGGTCTTCGTCGCTAGAGCTCTGTCCATGGCCTGTTGACCTTTCCTTCTCTCCATGTTTTTTCCTCGTCTTCCTCGATGATGTTTTTGCAAGGTTGACGGTTCTCTGGTTTTGGGGATGATGACCTCTGTTTCTTACTTTTACGATCTGGTTGAAGTTGGTCAGAGTTTGGGATTGGCATTTTGTCCGTAAATTTCTCCGCTTCATAGTTCCTATCCAGGGCTTTCTTTCTTCTGTTTTGTGGAAGTTTTAACATCTTCTGTCCTTCCCTCTTGAATAGTTCTAAAACTGCTCTTTCGTAATCTCTAGACCTATCCATCAAATGAGTCGGCAAAACAATACACCAAACAAAACAAACAAATGAATCAAATCAATGAATGAATGAATCAAATAAAACAAATCAAATCAATGAATGAATGGACGAATCAAATAAAACAACTTCCACTAATCAATAAGCCAAATTAATCAATGAATGAATTAATCAAATAAAACAAATCAATCAATCAACGAATCAAATTAATGAATGAATGGATGAATAAAATAAAACAAAAACAATCAACGAATCAAATGAATGAATGAATGGATGAATCAAATAAAACAACTTCCACTAATCAATAAGCCAAATTAATCAATGAATGAATTAATCAAATAAAACTAAATCAATCAACGAATCATATGAATGAATTAATCAAATAAAACTAAATCAATCAACGAATCAAATTAATGAATGAATGGATGAATAAAATAAAACAAAAACAATCAACGAATCAAATGAATGAATGAATGGATGAATCAAATAAAACAACTTCCACTAATCAATAAGCCAAATTAATCAATGAATGAATTAATCAAATAAAACTAAATCAATCAACGAATCATATGAATGAATGGATCAAATAAAACAAAAACAATCAATGAATCAAATGAATGAATGAATCAAATAAAACAAAAACAATCAACGAATCAAATGAATCAATGAATGGATGAATCAAATAAAACAAAATCAATCAACAAATCAAATGAATCAATGAATGAATGAATCAAATAAAACAACTTCCAGTAATCAACAACTCAAATTAATCAATGAATGAATTATCAAATAAAACAAAATCAATCAACGAATCAAATGAATATACCAGGGATTGCAACCCCTTTATTGCTGTATACCAGCTCAACTGTTTCTTATATGTTTCAGTATATCAATAGGTATGTGTGTATCAGGCTAAGCTAACCTGTGTGTGTGCGTGTGTGCGCGTGCGCGTGCGAGAGAGAGAGAGAGAGAGGGGGGGAGGGTGAGAGAGGGGGTTTCTTCTTCTCTTTTACCAAAGAATGGTACGCTTAGAACGGTAACTTACTTATTTTGATTAGATTTGATGATACTTTTATGATACTTAAAGTGGTAACTTACTTATTTTTATTCGATTTTCAGATTTTCTTGTACACTTAAAGTGGTAACTTACTGATTTTTATTAGATTTTCTGATTTTCTTGTACTCTTAAAGTGGTACATTCACTCTTAATTTAGCGGACATGTGAATTACTCTATTCCATCCAATAAACCCCAAAAGAGGTCCTTTTCGATTTGGTCAACCGTTAACCATAGCCTTAATCATAGTCAATAAAAGCAGACGCACTTAAGCGCTCTGAGGAAGATGTTTAGAGCTTACCTCAAACCCCGGCCTGATCAGTTGCCGGTGCCCGCGTGCGCTCGCTTCACCGACAGAAGCTGGTCAACAATCGTTTTAACCAAATCCTGTTTGTGACGCCAATATGTAGTATAATTTCTACTCGGTGGAATAAGAATCTTTCTCAGAGGTCCGGATACTAAGTTCAAGGTGTTTATTGAACAAAGCATCAAATGAAAGCATCTGCTGCAGCGAGATGGAGCCTGCCGTGCCAATTCGCAGACTGGCGACACGCTCCTTTACCAAACATTATATAGACAATAGCATCATAGAACATCCACTACTCCTAGTGGTCAAAGTAACAAACATCAACTTAATACTATTGGTCTGAGAGGTACAACCAGTATCCTGGTTGGTCACGGTGGTCATCGTCACGTCACAAGTTTATGGCTCAAACACCCAAGGGGGTCGTATTTGGCTTGCGCAACATTTCACGGCACTACTCCCTACGTTAGAGCTCATGTTACACTCTGTAGGATACCGTTGAAAACCAGCCTAAAGGCACCATTACAAGGGCCTGAAGGCACACCAACACCTACACATCTGGAACATCTCAACACATCTCTATGTCCTAGTGGGCCTTGGGGTCCACCAGCAGATTATGCTGTAGCCACCTACTGCAATGTATAGAGGATCAAAAGACAGTGTTTTAGATTATAATAAGGGTATAAAAATACACTACAGCAGCCAATAGGCTAAGCTACCATGCGAAGTCAATACAAATGTTTGGCTAATTGCTAGTATTGTTGTTCCAAGCTAACCTACCAATTTTTACAATGTAGGATATATTTTGCACTTTAAATGGAACAGAACTATTTCATGTCACCACTGTAGATGGCAGTGTGTTGCTTCTATTTAATTTTTGTATGTTTTGTCATGTTTTAGCCTTTGATAGAATGGGCTGATAAGTGAGCATATTTTCCACACCTTTCATTCCTAGCTGAGTGTGCTGGGTGTGTGCTGCCTCTGTACTGCATCACCAGTCCTGGTGATTACAGGATAACTTTATTTGGATACCATTGGTGAGAAAAGCACTTTATTAAAATGCATCTTATTTTATTTTTCATTTTGAGAATGTATTTTATTTTAATAGTATACGTTTGTTGTACTACTAGAAAGAGATTGCCATTTTAATTATTGAAAGACCCTTATTGTGAAATGTTGTGAACTGTTAATTATAGTTTTTCATGTGGTCCTGTATGCATGTCATACAGGTCAGGTTTTTTGGATGAGGCCAGAGTCTGGGTCTACCAGGGATGGCGAGCTGCTGAAGGAGATTACATGCGAAGACCATCTTGGGATTTTCCTTGGCGACTCACTCTGCACTGAATCTGTGGTTCTGCCAGTGTGGTGGATGGAACTGAACTTGACAAGGAACTCGGAACTCTGCACGGTATCCATCCCATAGTACTGCACTCCACAGTGTAGTTGGACTGTCAGTGGACTCACTCACATACATACATCTGTGGTTCATGTTGGGTTTATTGACTGGGGATTGACTGATTGTGATTTCATGCTGTATTGGGATTAATATTCATACTTACTATACAGTTAAAAAATATATTTACCAGGGTGCACCCATAGTTTAAAACCCGTAGGATTCAAATCCTAAACTTAAAGGTTGTTCCAAAACATTTAAAGGGTTTAAGAAAAGTGACATTTACAGTGATTACATCACTGATGTCAAGTGGTGACTACAAGTCACATTGGTTATTTACTGAGCTCATTGTATTTTGTCTATGTCTGTTATATGTGTATTTTGGTACCATTCCCTTTACTTCAATTTTTCTAAATACAAGCCGGCGCTTCTTTAATTCATACCTACCTGTCTGGTCTCATCATTGGTTACTCTTAAATGCTCCAGTAGCCGAACCTTAATGATTACTAACCCAGGATTAATACCTTATATGGTAGTGGTCATAAGTCCATTACACACAGGTGATACACGTGTTACACATTCATACAGACAATATTCATACTTAGATTAATATTTATATTTAGATACAAATGCAAAATTTGCACTGGACTTAGTAAACTTATTTTTGTACATATGGTTTAGCCTTGTATTGTTTTTGCCTTGTCTTGTTCTGTTTTGTCTCGACCCCTCTCACCCAGGCCCCAGTCTCTCTGCACCAATCCCCTCCGGCAGGAGGCTCCCCCTCTGAAGACCCCTGTCACTGGACCCAGCCCTCATACACCCACACATACACTCATACACACCAATATTTATATTAATACTTATATTTATATTTATATTTTAAAATGCCAATTTTGCACTGGAATTGTTTTGCCTTGTATTGTTTTGCCTTGTCTGTATTGTTTTGTTTTGCACGTCACTGTGTTGCTCCGGACCCGTGTCAAATTCCAATGTGTGTTTTTACAACGGTATATGGCAATAAACCACTTTCAGATCTGATTCAGATTTTTGCGCAAATCTTAAAAAAAGTTTGTTCGTTATTTAGGACATCTGGGGAAAGAGAGAGACAGAGAGAGAGAGAGAGACACACACAGTGTGAGTCCATTAGTTACTGAGTTACTGAGGCAGTGGCGGCTCGTCCATAGGGGCGCAGGGGCGCCGCCCCACCTGGTTGAGAGAGGAAAAAAAAAAATTGATTTTTGATTTTTTTGACACCTAAAAATTAACTAAACATGTTTAAAATGAATAATAATTACTCATTTTATGTATGTTTGTGTTTAAAATGCACAATAACGTTAATATAGCAAATATAAATCATAGTTGTGCGTGCTATTCTCCCCCCTCGTTTGTCATTGACGTCACTCTCATAGAAATCTGGTACCTACCTCCAAACCTGGCGGTGCGCCCAGGATCTCCGCGTCACTGCGCGCAAGCGGCCAATGAAAATGGATCAAGCAATTAAATGTAGCCTATCAAGGGTCCTAAATACGATCTGTGGGAGCGCATTTCATTGCACCCGAACAAAGAAACCAGTCACGCATGTGCGACTCAAATTGAGTGGCGCATGCGTGAGCAAATTGCGCCATTCATAGCCTAGTTCAGGGGTGGCCAACCCGCGGCTCTCGAGCCGCATGCGGCTCTTTGCACAGTTTCATGCGGCTCTTCAGTTCATATCGAATTATATTTGTGTGTGTGTGTGTGTACGTACCTGTGTGTACGTGTGTGTGTACGTGTGTGTGCAGTGGCGTAGCGCAAAATCCCGTGGCCCCCCGCGAGCAAAATCCGTGGGGAAATATCGCGATGTGCGACGATCGTTGACGGGGGTGGGGTGCTACTACCCGATCAGAAATTAAGATATATACATGTTAATTTTCTTCCCCCCCGCAGTGGGTGCCTTGCGGGCCCCTCCCCTACGCCACTGTGTGTGTGTAGTGTCAGTATGAGAGCATGACAGCGCGTCTAATTGTGATGCGGCCCAAGAGCCTATCACAAAAATGCCTGTGATGCAGTGAACCAATCACCTTCGAGGGGTGAAAACCCTATCGTTGAGTAAGCACTATCTGAGTTGACCATCTGAGTTCAAACCCTTCATATTTTTTTATAGAACGCGATTGCAAGCCATTTTGCCTTCTATGCCAGACATCATTAGCCAATTTCAAGGCTTCAAATCTTCAGCACCATTTCACCTCACTCCATGCTCACTCCATCGACCAGGAATTCCCTAAAGGTGTTGAACTTCGCAAGCAGAAGTTAAACACCTTGAAAAGTCAGGCGGAAAAGCAAAAATAACGAAGCACTCGGAGACCGTAACGCTTGCATCATATCAAGTTGCTTGGAACATAGCACGAGCTAAAAAGCCATACAATGAAGGGGAGTTTGTTAAAAAATGCCTAAACCAATGCGTGGTTGAAATCTTGTTTCCAGAAAACCAAAAACTGAAACAAGGTGGAGGATTGTTCAAGGCAAGGAATGTCAGAAGTCCCACTAATTTAATTTAAAGAAGCAACATGCATAGGAAGATAAAAAACTTGTTCACATTTAGTTTACTGAGAGTTTGTGTGAGAGTGCACACAATGTTCATTGTTGATAATAACTGGCCGTAGTTAGGAGAGGTTTAATTCAATTTCTGTCAATATTATGGTGTGTGACATTTACAATAAATATATCAGAGCAGAGCTATGTGTGTCTGTCTGTGTGAGGGTGTGTGTGTCTTTGGGAGGGAGGATCCTGAGTGTGTGTGTGTAAAGTTCTAGATTTTAATTTAGTCTGTGTAATAGAGAGAGGGGAGAAAGAGAGTGAGGGAGCACAGAGAAAGGCTGAGAACAAAAGAGAGAAGGAGAGGGGGGGGGGGGGTGCGCATCTGTGACTGTGTGTATGATGTGGCTCTTTGCAGTAACATAGTAACATTTTTGGCTCTTAACCTCTGACTGGTTGGCCAACCCTGGCCTAGTTGAACCTTATTTGTAAAGCCTGTACTGCTCTGCTCTCAGTTCGGTCTTGCTGTCTGAGGAAAGGTACGTTTTTGTTGTCCCGGTTATAGTTTTACATTTATTTTTATTGTGGACGATGTAAACGTAAAGTAAAGGGGATAAGAAATGTTTGTCTTGCTGTATAAACATGCAGCTTGTGTCATTTGTATGTAAACGGTGTGGATTGGGGTTTTGTAAGTTTATCGTGGACACGTGCTTCCCCAATGCTAGCTACAGGGTCCTCCGTGTGTTTGTCTGCTAATATAGGCTGTGGTCGAATGTATTAAGCATTTGTATTCTATTTAATTAGTTAAATTCAGAAGCATTTGTTAATGAGTCAGTTCGCGTCTTGCTGTCTGAGGAGAGGAGATTGAGACCCGTGTGTGTGGGAGAGACCTCATGTTGCAAGTTAGGCACCATATAATAAATGTTCTTTCACCATAAGTTTCAAGTTTGTTTATTATTTGTCACAACAAAATACAGAATACTGATTGATTGTGCTACATACAGTAAAAATAAAGTAAGTAAAAAAAGAAATTAAGCAGTAAGTAAAGGAATGTTCAGTCAATATACATATATACAACACAGAGTAGAATGAGTAACGGTGAGGATTATATTATGTATAGTTTTTTATTTTTTATTAGCCCTCTCGGTCGTTTACATGGTGAAATGGCGCTACCGTCTGGGCAAATCCGGTATTGCACAGCAGATATGATTTAAAAAACAATTTTTTACCCCTGCGCCCCTCCTACTTCGGATGTCACCGGCCGCCACTGTACTGAGGTGTTCATCACCAGTGTGAATACATTAGTTATTGATAAGTTAAGCACCAGTGTGAATACATTATAGTTATTGATGAGTTCAGCACCAGTGTGACTACATTATAGTTATTGATGAGTTGATCACCAGTGTGAGGACGTGCTGGTGGGTGCCCCCGGTGAACACCCCTGTGTGGTTGCAGATGCGCGGAGGGGGGAGAGGGGGAAGGTTACACTAACAAGGGGGCGTGGCTACCCGGGTGAGGGCTGGGAAACGCGGGTAGGCAGAACTGCCAATCCTGACACAATGTACCTGTTGTAATTGGCCAATACAAATATCTTGTATCTTGTCTGATAGTACGTCAACGATCTGAAGCCTATCTTCATGACTTCATGAAGAGGAAACTCAACACATACTAAACATATTCAATGTTGTGTGTGTGTCTGTGTGTGTGTGCTGTTTCCTCCAAAAGCAATGAAGGGTGGCAGATGATTGACGATATATATGTATTAGGCAGAAATGATCCAGTCAGAACAGAATGAACAATATGTTTATTGATTGTAAATATCTCTTAAAAAATGTAATTTCAATTACTGTGAAATTCAGCCTTTGTTGATTATTCTTTTTTAGATTGATTGAAGCCTTTTTCAATACATTTGATTTCATACATGCTGCGCTCTTTGTAGCTAGCTTCCTTTGTCTGTTTCTCCTTTTCTTTGACCACCTTGACCACCAGACCACTGGTCAGCACCGCTGCCACCGCCACCCCTGCTACTGTAGCAAGGGCCCCTGGCCCCCCCTCGCACACAGCCCCCACCAGGGCTGGCCCTGCCTCTGTAGCTGTAGCGTAAGCTCCAGGCCCTAGTGCGGCCCCTATGACAGCCACAGCTCCCAGAGTGACACCAACCCCACAGCTGCTGCTTTCCCCACCAGAGATATTCTTCCTGCCACTGCTAGTGGGACTGCTGCACCACACAGAGCCCCCACCAAGAAGCCGGTGAGCCCTGCTGCCACCACCACCTTCACTCTCTGCAGCACCTTGGGGGATAGAAACCCCTCGCTGGAACTACTTGTAGAGGAAAGTGGAGTTTTAGGTCTGGGAGCACCTCCTCTCCTCTCCTCCGTCTCTGTCTGTGTCCGCAATGCCTCCTCCCCGTCGTCAGCCCTCTCACCCCGTTCTAGGACACGCCTCCTCTGTTTAGCCATCTTTTTATTCTCTTCTTCACCATCCTTTTGGCCCCGCCCCCTCATTATCCTGTCCTCCTCCTCCTCCCTGATTGCTGCCTCTGCCTCCAGGTACATAGCGTTGGTGTAACACCCTCCACTGTCACCCACAAGCTGCTCCACCTTTCTCAGCAGCTCATTAACCTGCTCCACATCACTGGGCGTCCTGTTGTTCAGAATGTGGTACCTAACTCCACACCTGTCAATCAAATCCTTGAGGCTAGGAGGTGCATTGGCCAGGTACTCCTCCATCGGCTCCTCCAGGTCATCTCCCCGGGTAAACAGCACCACCGTGTGGTTACGGAGCGCCACTTCACCAAATACAGCAGCCAGCTGGGAGACGGCCATGTTGTCCTCTTCTGTGTAGCGCCCCAGCGGGACCACCAAGAGGAAGGCGTGTGGGCCGGGGGCCGTCAGCACCACACATCTGCTGACCTCCGTGATGACCTGCTCCTGGCTCTGGTGTGTGTCTCCAAAACCTGGCAACTCAACCACCACCCTCCTCTTCCACCTTCTGCTCCTCCCCGCCTCCTCCTGGTCCTCCTCCCCATGGTAGTTGGAGGTCCCCAGCTGGCAGTCTTTGGTAACTGAGCTGGCACTTAACTTGGACAGGAAGTGACTCCGGCCCAGGATGGTGTTCCCTGAGGCGCTCTTCCCACCTCCTGTCTTTCCAATCAGGATCAGTCTCAGCTCTTCTTCTGGATCATTCTCTCCCATGTCTGAAGGCCACGTTCCCTCTGCTCCTGCTGGCACATGGAACATGACACAAGCTGTCCATTAAAGGGCCATTATATACGACAGAAATTCCAATTTTGTTCGAATTAAATTAAAATCGAATGACACAACTTTGCATAATAATAATAATAATTATTATAATTATTATTATTATCATTATATGTACAGCATGATTTATAGTAATTATAGGCCTAGTGCTACTATTACAAATAATATACTACTACTGGCTATATATTCATACAATATAGTACTTCTACTGATACAATATACTACTACTGGTTAGAATATACTATTACTGATATAACACACCACTACTGAATACAAAATACTACTACTGGATAGAATATACTCTTGCTGATACAATAGAATACTACTACTGAATACAATACAGTACTACTACTTAATACAATATAGTACTATTTCATAGAATATTCTACTGATACAATAAAGGTCTACGGCTACTGCTGA
Source organism: Muraenolepis orangiensis (assembly GCA_027704905.1). Lineage (NCBI taxonomy): Eukaryota > Metazoa > Chordata > Actinopteri > Gadiformes > Muraenolepididae > Muraenolepis > Muraenolepis orangiensis. Next base: position 5,564,497 of record CM051012.1, on the reverse strand, counting down.
AAACAATATACTAATGGATATAATACGCTACTACTGGATACAATAAACTACTACTGACACACTACACTACGACTATACTCTTTAAAAAGTGATATAACATTCATATAACATTGTTATTTAGCAGGTTACCGTCTTCGAATTTGGTTTCATATTGAAAACAACGACTTCCTTAGTGTTAGCAAATAATGTCCGTTATTTTTTGCGACTTTAAATCGAATCATCTTACCTGACTGCATGTTTAGTGACACGTGTAAGTCTTTGGAAATAAGAAAATCGAAATAAATCACGTTTGATATAAGTTTGTTCGTTATTTAGGTTTGAGCTGTAGAAGCAGACGCCTCTTCGAAAGTAAAAGCATTGAACTTGAGATAAAGTTTGGTCAATCCTTGACCCCTAGTGGTGAAAACAAGAATACACCAATGAAAACAACACGTACGATCTGTCATTTTATTACATTAAATCGGACAACAAAATGATAGCTGTAGGCATAATTGACATTGCCGCAATATTTGAATACAAGATACTACTGGTTAGTATATCTCTCTCTCTCTCTCCCCCCTCTCTCTCTCTCTCTCTCTCTCTCTCTCTCTCTCTCTCTCTCTCTCTCTCTCTCTCTCTCTCTCTCACTCTCTCCCCCCCCTCTCTCTCTCTCTCTCTCGCTCTCTCTCGCTCTCTCCCCCCCCCTCTCTCTCTCTCTCTCTCTCTCTCTCTCTCTCTCTCTCTCTCTCTCTCTCTCTCTCTCTCTCCCCCCCCTCTCCCTCTTTTTTTGTCAATGCTCAAAGGACCCTAAATTAATGTTAGATTAGATTAGATTATAATGTATTGTCATTGCAGCACAAGTAGCGAAAATAAGTTGTAATTTAACCAGAGTGTAAATGTTACAGTAAAGACCATGGTAATACATAATGTACAGTGGTTGAATAAGATGTAAAAACAGTCTACCAGGTATAAAAACAGGTATCAAATAACTTATAGAGTAGGTATGAGATATGTGCAGAATTATAGGTATTTATATATATATATATATATATATATATATATATATATATATATATATACATACACACATACACACAGGTATACTATGTCCTGAACTATGGACCAGGTCCAGAGAGATAACTTTTAGCACTTTGAGTTTTGTCTACGCAAATTAAAAGTGCGCTTATAAATATAATTTATTATTATTATTATTATTATTATAAGACCAGCTCCGCTCTGATGAAAAGCAGAGTGTAAATAAATATACACTTTACACTTTATATTTATACTGCTATACCGTCATCTTCATATTTATTTATACTGTAAATGTGTAGTTCTATTTTTTAACACTAACTAATAAAGCACATCTATAGTATATATATAAGATATAATATAATAACATTTCACTGTACACTGTCCCTTATTATACATGTAAATCTATACTATACACAATGAAGCATGGTGACCACGTCAGCGTTAAACCGAAGCATCAGTGTCATGAGTGTTTTGTGAAGTTTCTTTCCTACCTTGTTAGTGTAGAAGCTTCAGTTGAGAACGGTGGGAGGATGTGAGCTCACTTCCTGCTCTCTGCCTCCTCTTAGAGCCTCCAGGGGGGCGGGGGGGTGGGGAGGAGGGGGAGGGGTTATGATTTTAAGTCACACCATTTCTAGGAAATGCTCCCCCCCCCCCCCCCCCCCTATAACTCTTTGAACTGTTATGTATGTATATACGTGTGTGTGTGTGTGTGTGTGTGTGTGTGTGTGTGTGTGTGTGTGTGTGTGTGTGTGTGTGTGTGTGTGTGTGTGTGTGTGTGTGTGTGTGTGTGTGTGTGTGTGTGTGTGTGTGTGTGTGTGTGTGTGTGTGTGTGTGTGTGTGTGTACTATTACTGATATAATTTACTACCACTACTGTATTCAACATTCAAGAGACTTTATTTATCCCGAGGGAAATTAAGGTGCAACAGTTGAAACAGGGGGGATAAATGCACACAAATATACAATACCTAAAACTAATAAACAAACCAAACTAAACTAAACTAGTATAAACAAAATATAACTAAATGAAATCTGAATGAAATCTAAATGTATAGACAGATGAATTGCACAATTTACAGTATTATTACAGTAATACGTAGGTATATACAATATACAACAATACATATAGTGCAAATTGGCAGTAATAAAATACTAATAAATAATTCAGATAATTCAGTACTGAAAAAGTGACATGTGAAAAGTGAAAATGAATTTACAGTGCGTTGACCTCAGGTCACTGAGTCCCCACTGTCCCTCTCACGACCCGAGGTAGATGAATTAAAGAGTCTGATGGCCACAGGAAGAAAGGACTTCCTGTGGTGTTCTGTGGTGCACCTGGGTGGAATGAGTCTGTTGCTGAAGGTGCTTCTGTATGAGGTCAGCACCTGATGGAGAGGGTGAGAGTTGTTGTCAAGGATACTACGCAGCTTGCGCAGCATCCTCCTCTCAGACACCACCAACAAGGAGTCCAGCTGGACCCCCAGGACAGCGCCAGCCTTCCTGACAATCCTGCTGATCTTGTTGGCGTCTGCTGACCTCAACCTGCTTCCCCAGCACACGACACCGGAGAAGATGGCACTGGCTACCACCGACTGGTAGAACATCTTCAGCATCGTGTTACAAATGTTGAAGGACCGGAGCCTCCGCAGGAAGTAGAGACGGCTCTGGCCCTTCTTGTACACAGCCTCAGAGTTCTTGGCCTAGACCAGAAAATACGCTGATACAATACGCTGCTACTGGATACAATACACTACTACTGACACACTACACTTCGACTATACTCTTAAAAAAGTGATATAACATTCATATAACATGAATGTCTTCGAATTTGGTTTCATATTGAAAACGACTTCCTTGGCGTTAGCAAGCTAATGCCTCTTATCATCCTGTCTGGAAAGGCCTCCGACAAGGCCTCCGAAGCCCCCCCATTCCTCTGATGATTCACGCCTCGTCAACGACCTGAACGAGTTTTACTGCAGATTCAAAACAAAATGGACACCCCCTCCCCCACACCCATCAACACCTTCCACCCAACCCACACCCCAGCAGCAACCCAGGCCCCTCCACTGCTGCCCCCCCGACCCTCCCCCTCCCCCACTCCGCAGCACGCCCCCTCCTCATCCAGGAAAAGGACCGGAACCGCCTGTTCAAGAGACACAATCCCTGGAAGGCGGCCGGACCGGACTCTGTCTCCCCCTCCGTCCTGAAGTACTGCGCCGACCATCTGTCTCCGGCGTTCACCAACATCTTCTACACCTCACTAGAGACATGCCATGTCCCGGCCTGCTTCAAGACCTCCACCATCATTCCTGTCCCAAAGAAAACGAAGATCACCACCATTGTGTCGTCTGCAAACTTGATGATGGTGTTTGTACATGAGTGCAGTTGTGGGTGAAGAGGGAGTAGAGGAGAGGGCTCAGCACCAGTGGCGGCCGGTGACATCCGAAGTAGGAGGGGCGCAGGGGTAAAAAAAATGTTTTTAAATCATATCTGCTGTGCAATACCGGATTTGCCCAGACGGTGGCGCCATTTCACCATGTAAACAACCGAGAGGGCTAATTAAAAATAAAAAACTATACATAATATAAACCTCACCGTTACTCATTCTACTCTGTATTGTATATATGTATATTGACTGAACATTCCTTTACTTACTGCTTAATTTTTTTTTTACTTACTTTATTTTTACTGTATGTAGCACAATCAATCAGTATTCTGTATTTTGTTGTGACAAATAATAAACAAACTTGAAACTTATGGTGAAAGAACATTTATTATATGGTGCCTAGTAGAAAATAAACATAAGAAAAAAATATGGTCTTATATTAGAAAGACTACCCAGTGTGCCATCAAAAATAATACCTAAATATGGTCTTACATTCGATTGTGCAAAAGTAATTAGAACAAAATAGAAGATAATAAAATAGACCTGATACAAGTCCTGAGATAAAACGCAATACAATGTTAAGCTTACAAATGAAAAGGTACTGGGTCCTATGTACACTACACTACTATACAATATACAGTTTAATCTATGTACCTATGCTATACTAACTATACAAGAACCACTTAGCAAACCAGGTTCTGGAAAACGACCGAATATATAGCCTTCCTCTGTCTGTTGCTGGTTGCTGAATGCTGATGTCAGGCTGATGAGGTCCAAACTCTTTCACTCTGAGTTTTTCTTGCAGTGTTCGTCTTTCAAATGGTGTTGCTTTGAGGGATTTGACAGAATTCTCCATGGTAGCTAGTGTAATGGCTGTGTCCTGTACAGAACAAAAAAAGAACAAACTTGCAACATGAGGTCTCTCCCACACACACGGGTCTCAATCTCCTCTCCTCAGACAGCAAGACGCGAACTGACTCATTAACAAATGCTTCTGAATTTAACTAATTAAATAGAATACAAATGCTTAATACATTCGACCACAGCATATATTAGCAGACAAACACACGGAGGACCCTGTAGCTAGCATTGGGGAAGCACGTGTCCACGATAAACTTACAAAACCCCAATCCACACCGTTTACATACAAACAGTAGCGTGGCGTGGGGAAAATTTTAGGGGAAGCCAGTTTTTTTGGGTCAATAACGTAACCAGATGAGTGATTACAGCGCCCGGTATCATTTTACACAGTTGTATCATACAGATGCAGGACTTGCACACGCCTGTTATCTAACCGACAGGTCCGCACGCACTCTCCAGCCAAAACTCTCTCGTCTTATTAATTTAAGCATGAATAAAAAAGCTTCAATTTCACAGCACAATCTATGTGATTTTTTGATTTACCGTGCCTCTCAATTGCCCGTGACAGGTTGGCAAGGTCGATGAATCCTGAAGTTGCCCAAGGATTGTTCAGGGAGCACGAATCCTTGTCAAAAAGAAGACATGGCCAGCAAAATAGACGCTGAAGTTCAGCGCTTCCAGTTAGCCACTCCGTGCGGACATAATTGTCCTCATTGAACGTCCGATTCGCTCCCTTTTTCCTCTGTGCACACAGCTCGAGTGTGGGCATGGGCCTGTCATCAGATAAAAATTTTAGTTGCTGCTGTAGCGGAAGTTTAGTAAAGTTGTTTTTTATTAAGTACGCCAAATCTCCACCCTCCATAATGCTTAATACTATCAAACGGCGAGGATGACAGTTACAGTACTACGTACTGATGTTGATTGGATTTGTGAGTCAAGGGATTCCCTTCAAATCGATCCAATGGGATCAAGGGATCCCATTCCCTTGAGGGGGGATGCCAGCCGTCTCTGGCCTCCCTTGGCATGGGCCCTGACCAATCACAGGTTGGCAGGGGGACATGACGTGGGCCTCATCTGATTGGTCAATCCGGGACAATCCCTCCATTTTTTTTTTCACCAAGGGAAGCTCATTCGGCTGGCCTCCTCAATTTCACCATAATATCTAGGGGGCGCTGTTGTTTCACTCTTTGTAAAATACTCAATGAGAATGGGGGAGAGACGGTCCGGCAGCAACACACAGGCTGTGTGTTGCTGCCGGACCGTCTCTCCTACATTTTTTAAATTAAAATAAAAAGAAATCGGTAATTACCGAGAATTACCGAATTTTTTTTATTTTAATTTAAAAAATGTATTAAAATTATAACTACAATCCGAAAAAACAGGGGAAGCCTGGCTTCCCTTGGCCTCCGGGAGAAAACGCCACTGCATACAAATGACACAAGCTGCATGTTTATACAGCAAGACCAACATTTCTTATCCCCTTTACTTTACGTTTACATCGTCCACAATAAAAATAAATGTAAAACTATAACCGGGACAACAAAAACGTACCTTTCCTCAGACAGCAAGACGCGAACTGAGAGCTAGTGATGTGTCGGTCGCGAACGAGCCGGCTCAAAGAGCCGGCTCTTTTTAGTGAACGACGGGAGCCGGCTCGCACCCGCGAACAAGCCGTTATTTATTTTTTTACGGGTGCTCCGCGTACATGCAGTGACTGAATGTCACTGTCATGACTGCATGTCATGCTGTGCATCACGTGAGGATAGATAAGGAGGGGGGGGGGGGGGCGTGTGCTCAGTGCTGATAGCTGAACAGAGGGAGAGGTGACACTTCACACGGGGAAGTGTCAGTTTGCGTCGCGCAAATAAGATGAGTGAAAGTAGGAAAAGAAGCAGCATTTGGCTGCATTTTAACAATTGTGCAAACACAAAGGCAGAATGCAGAATTTGCAACATGAAGCTCTCATATAGAGCAGGGTCTACAAACCACCTCCACAGGCACTTGAGAACTGTGCATCCAACAGTTCAATTGGAAGAAAAAAGGCAGGTCAGACTGCCTGCTTCTGTGTGTCTACTCCACCTGTTGTTGCTGCAGCTACAGGATCTACCACCCATGCATCAGGTACCCAAAAACCAACAGCTACACAGACCTCAATAAGCCAATTTATATACAATGGATGGCAATGGCAAAGGCAATGAATGACCCCAGCTAGACAGAACATAGTGGATGAAGAATTGGCCAAAATGATTGCAAGTGATTTCCAACCATTTTCCATTGTGGAGGACAAGGGATTCCGAAGCTTCACACAGGCTCTCAATCCAATGTTCCTCCAAGCAGGAAAACACTCTCAAAAAATCGTTCCGAGACTGTATGATAGAGAACGTGCTTCACTGCAGGCCAGGGTTAAGGAAGCTACTGCAGTTTGCCTTACCACTGATTGCTGGACATCAAGAACCATCACCTCTTTCATGTAAATAAAAGGTATATGTGGTCAAATAGAAGAGCCGTTTGGGAGCCGAAAGAGCCGGCTCTTCTTGGTGAGCCGAGCCAAATGAGCCGGCTCACTCAAAAGAGCCGGAATTCCCATCACTACTGAGAGCAGAGCAGTACAGGCTTTACAAATAAGGTTCAACTAGGCTATGAATTGCGCATGCGTGACTGGTTTTCTTTGCTCACGCATTCACGCATGCGCCACTCAATTTGCTCACGCATGCGCCACTCAATTTGAGTCGCGCATGCGTGACTGGTTTCTTTTTTCGGGGGCAATGAAATGCGCTCCCAGAGATCGTATTTAGGACCCTTGATAGGCTACATTTAATTGCTTGATCCATCTTCATTGGCCGCTTGCGCGCAGTGACGCGGAGATCCTGGGCGCACTGCCGTGCGCCCAGGATGACAAACGAGGGGGGAGAATAGCACGCACAACAATGATTTATATTTGCTATATTAACGTTATTGTGCATTTTAAACACAAACATACATAAAATGAGTAATTATTATTAATTTTAAACATGTTTAGTTTATTTTTAGGGGTCAAAAAAAAAAATAATAAAAAAACACAATAATTTTTTTTTTTCCTCTCTCAACCAGGTGGGGCGGCGCCCCTGCGCCCCTATGGACGAGCCGCCACTGCACAGCACACATAAACATATATACATATACTACTACTAATGGATTTGCTACTGACACACTACACTACAACTACACTCTTAAAAAGTGACATAACATTTATATAACATTATTTAGCAGGTTACCGTCTTCGAATTTGGTTTCATATTGAAAACGACTTTTTGCGACTTAAAATCGAATCATCTTACCTGACTGCATGTTTAGTGACACGTGTAAGTCTTTGGAAATAAGAAAATCTAAATAAATCGTATTTGATATAAGTTTGTTCGTTATTTTGGTTTAAGCTGCAGAAGCAGACGCCTCTTCGAAAGTAAACCATTGAACTTGAGACCAAGTTCGGTCAATCCGCGACCCCTAGTGGTGAAAACTAGAATACACCAATGAAAACAACACGATCTGTCATTTGATTTCATTAAATCGGATAAGAAAATGATAGCTGTAGGCTTAATTGACTTTGCCGAAATATGTTTCTGAGTATACATTTATCAATAGAACAGTCAAATACATTTTTGAAATTCCAATAAGTGTCTTTATTGGGAAATTAAAGAAGATTTTCCTGTAAAACATCAAATGTGATATCAAATTAACCAAAGCATAAATGTTAATGCTTAAACAGGAGCTTGACTGAGTTTTCACATTATTTAGTTCCACCGCAAAGTAATCCCAAAAGTATGTCAGTTAAAGACCAGAATTCTGTGAACCTGAATTCACATAAAAGGTCATTAAATCAGAATCCTAGTATTGAAAGGAACACTAAATATCACTAAAGTAACTTCAATGTCCCAGCCAACCAGTTATCACCCTCGTACCAAAACAAGCTTCCAACACCAAGAAGTTGATAAGGTGATAACGTCATCGGGGAGGCAGCTCCATGTGATCTGTTCCTCGTTAACACGTGGACACGGTGGTATACCGCAAGGCCCACAATGCAATGTTTGAACTAATATTTTAATGAATGACCTAAAAAGTTTCCCCATCACTCCTTTAAGGTAACCTGTTGTTAAACACAATCTTTATCTCTCCTCAGTTATTTTAATTCACAAGAAATACTCTTTATGTTCTCAAGTGTCTCCATGGTTTGTTCTCCTCTTCGTCCTCCTCCCTCAGACGTGGAGCTCTCCTCTCTCCTCTTCCTCCTTCAGACGAGGAGCTCCCTCTCTCCTCCTCCTCCTCCTCCTCTACCTCTACCTCCCGCCTTCAGACGAGGAGCTCCCTCTCTGCTCCTTCAGTCGAGGCGCTCCTCCGTTCTCCTTTTCACCTCCTCCCTGTTGCCGTGGCGATGCCTTGCTCTAGAGCTCGGAGCGGGAGATGCGGGGACCCTTCCTCATCTCTTTCCTCTTCTCCTCCTTCCTCCTCCTCTTCTCCTCCTCTCTCAGGAGCCTCTGGAAGGCCTCTGCTGTGTGTAGCACCTGGTCGGGGAGAGATAGTAAATGTACTGTGTTTGTGTGAGTGTGAGTGTGTGTGTGAGAAGGTGTGTGTGTGTGTGTCTCACGTTGTCTCTCTCTGTACGGTATGGATTAATGAAGTCTGCCGTTTTCTCTGTTATACCAAGCTCCTGAGACATCTGGGGGGGGAAGAGAGAGAGAGAGAGAGAGAGAGATAGAGAGAGAGAGAGAGAGAGAGAGAGAGAGAGAGAGAGTCCATTATAGTTATTGGTGAGTGACTACATTATAGTTATCGATGAGTTGAGCACCAGTGTGACTACATTATAGTTATTGATGAGTTGATCACCAGTGTGAGGACGTGCTGGTGGGTTCCCCCGGTGAACACCCCTGTGTGGTTGCAGAAGCGCAGGCCCCAGCGCAGCATGCCGCTCCAGTCCGGGTTGCGGTCGTAGTAGTGGTGGACGATCCGGGGGAAGCGCAGCGCTACGTCCCCGAAGAACGCCGTGTTCTCCACCACGTGGGAATAGGCTGGGAGACGGAGACATCACACTATATATATATATATATGGACATGGAACTGCTTCTCCCGAAAGGAGGAGAGAGAGCGGGGGGGGGGGGGGGGGGGGGAAAGGAGTGGGTTAGAGGAGAGGGTGGGGGAGAGAAGTCAGGGAGGGGAGAGGAGAAAATGAGTTGGTGAGGAGTCAGGGAGAGGAGAGGAGAAAAGGAGTTGGTGAGGAGTCAGGGAGGGGAGAGGAGAAAATGAGTTGGTGAGGAGTCAGGGAGAGGAGAAAAGGAGAAAAGGAGAGGGTTAGAGGAGAGGGTGGGGGAGAGGAGTCATGGAGGGGAGAGGAGAAAAGGAGTTGGTGAGGAGTCAGGGAGGGGAGAGGAGAAAAGGAGTGAGTTATAGGAGAGGGTGGAGGAGAGGAGGCAGTAGGGGGAGAGGGTGATGACGTGGAAGTCAAACCTTCTTTGATCTTGTCGTCCAGGGGGAAGGGGTCTTCAGGCTGCATGTTGGCAGCCAATAGCACTGCCTTGGAGTCCTCCAGGACCTGAACCACAAGAGAACATATCAACATAGGGGCTACAGATATACTGTGAGCCTAGTCTATGCCAGCCACTGTTTGTGTCAGCCACACACACGGTGTGTGTGTGTGTGTGTGTGTGTACACCGTATTTTCCGGACTATAAGTCGCACTTTTTTTAGCTGTCTGGCTGGTCCTGCAACTTATACATACACAACTTAACTACGGCCATGAGATCAAATGACTCAACCAATCAAATCGTGTCATTCAGCTAGCAGATTACAGACAGAGTCTTAATATCGGCCGATAATGATCAACCGCCGATCGAGCGGAGCTTCCCTACTATCAACGGTGCAGTTACGTCTCCAGTTACACAGGTGCAGTTACGTCTTCTGGCTGGTAAATAAGACTTATACATTGAAGTGACTTATATGTTTTTTTTCTCTTAACAACACATTTTTTGATAAGAGCGACTAATACTCAGGTGGAGCAGTTTGGAGAGAAGGTGAAAGCATTTCAGTACAATTTATATATATATATATATATATATATATATATATATATATATATATATATATATATATAGTATATAAACCTTGAAGAGTCCTTTAAGCATGATGTCGATTATCTTGTATTGCTGGTTGACATCACTGAGCTCCACTAGGTTCTTCAGGGCGTTCAGCTGCTCCTTCCTCTTGGTCTCAAACAGACGCTTGTCTGGACACACACTCAGGAAAACACCCTGTAGCATACCCACTGTATTTCATACTGCAAGAGGGAATGGGGAGTAAGCATTTCATTGTACTTGTTGCAAATGGCAATAAAACATATTGAATCTTGAATGTGTAGCACAAACACTACACACATACAGGAGAACAACACCCCCCCACACACACACACACACACACACACAGTACACGCACACACACACACTTCACTCCAGCAGGTGGATACAGATTTCCAGATTGTTGTCGTGTTTGTGTTGGGGGGTCCTGGAGGGGTCCGAGCCCAGGGCCCTGGAGCCCAGGGCCACCGCCAGCAGCACAGTGCACACGCTCCACATCGCCAGCAGGGGGAGACACTCTGAGGAGGAGAGAGAGATGAACAGGGCCGCATTCAGACTGATCTTCATCCAGGTTTACTACTCAATAGTGTGAACACACACACACACACACACACACACACACACACACACACACACACACACACACACACACACACACACACACACACACACACACACACACACACACACACACACACACACACACACACACACACACACGTCACAGTTACGGTGGTTGGCAGGGGGCGTGGCCTAGCCACGTGCGCTGGTGGCGCACACACTCCTGTCAACAATTACGTTGGTTGGCAGGGGGCGTGGTCTAGTCACGTGCGCTGGTCACACACACACACACCTGGACTCAATTTCCCCCCGTGTCATTTGTTGATCACCTCACCTATATATACGTATACTGCACGTTCTCCCGTCTGTTGTGATCGCCCGGCTGCTGACTATCGGAGAGATAGTACGCACCCCGGTCGCCTGCCTACTCTACTTCCACGTAGTTTTCCCCGTGTACCCTTTTGTGACTTTGTGTGTTGTGTGCTTTGTAAATAAAGCCGTTCGTATCGCTCCACTGTGCCGTTGTCTGCGTTCGGGGTCCAACCCACTCCCTCTTCGCGACAGAACGACCTCACCACTATGGACCCCGGCGACCTCGACGAGTGGCGCCAAATATGCCGGGTGATGCGGGACGACCGGGATGCTTGCCTGGACCCCGGCCTTCTCGAGCGTGCGAAGCGCGGGCTCGATGCTCAGATGGTCGGGTTCAGAGCACAGATCCAGGCGCTGCGGGAGCAGGAGGAAGCGTGGGAGGCCCGGTTGGCCAACATGGGCCCCGCTGTCCGTGACCAGTGTCAGCTCGTTGTTGAGTCCCTGATCGCCAGTCACGGACAGGCGGGTCGGAAAATGCAGACGACGTTGGTCCAGTGCGGGAACATGGCAGCCTTCATTGCTTCCCTCATCGGAAGGACCTCTGACGTCACGCTTCTCCCCCGTCTGATCGCTCCGCACCCGGCTGACGGCGCCGCTCCGCACCCGGCTGACGACGCCGCTCCGCACCCGGCTGACGGCGCCGCTCCGCACCCGGCTGACGACGCCGCTCCGCGCCCGGCGGACGGCGCCGCTCCGCGCCCGGCGGACGACGCCGCTCCGCGCCCGGCGGACGACGTCGCTCCGCACCCGGCTGACGGCGCCGCTCCGCACCCGGCTGACGGCGCCGCTCCGCACCCGGCTGACGACGTCGCTCCGCACCCGGCTGACGACGCCGCTCCGCGCCCGGCTGACGACGCCGCTCCGCGCCCGGCTGACGACGTCGCTCCGCGCCCGGCGGACGGCGCCGCTCCGCGCCCGGCTGACGACGCCGCTCCGCGCCCGGCTGACGACGCCGCTCCGCAACCGCTTGAGGACGTCGCTCCGCACCCGCTTGAGGACGTCGCTCCGCACCCGCTTGAGGACGTCGCTCCGCACCCGCTTGAGGACGTCGCTCCGCACCCGCCTGAGGACGTCAAGCGGCCCCCGTCTGCTGACGCCGCGCCGGACCCGCCCGACGACGTCACGCAGCCCCCGTCTGCTGACACCGCGCCATACCGGCCTGATGACGTCAAGCGCCCCCCGTCTGCTGACGCCGCACCGTACCGTCGCGTCACGCAGCCCCCGTCTGCTGACGCCGCGCCGTACCCGCCTGATGACGTCAAGCGGCCCCCGTCTGCTGACGTCAAGCGGCCCCCGTCTGCTGACGCCGCGCCGTACCCGCCTGACGACGTCAAGCGGCCCCCGTCTGCTGACGCCGCGCCGTATCCGCCCGACGACGTCACGCAGCCTCCGTCTGCTGACGCCGCGCCGGATCCGCCCGACGACGTCACGCAGCCCCCGTCTGCTGACGCCGTGCCGTACCCGCCCGACAACGTCACGCAGCCTCCGTCTGCTGACGCCGCGCCGGATCCGCCCGACGACGTCACGCAGCCCCCGTCTGCTGACGCCGCACCGTATCCGCCCGACGACGTCACGCAGCCTCCGTCTGCTGACGCCGCGCCGGATCCGCCCGACGACGTCACGCAGCCCCCGTCTGCTGACGCCGCGCCGTACCCGCCCGACGACGTCACGCAGCCCCCGTCTGCTGACGCCGCGCCGTACCCGCCCGACGATGTCACGCAACCCCCGTCTGCTGACGCTGCGCCGGATCCGCCCGACGACGTCACGCAGCCCCCGTCTGCTGACGCCGCGCCGGACCCGCCCGACGACGTCACGCAGCCCCCGTCTGCTGACGCCGCGCCGGATCCGCCCGACGACGTCACGCAGCCCCCGTCTGCTGACGCCGCGCCGTATCCGCCCGACGACGTCACGCAGCCCCCGTCTGCTGACGCCGCGCTGGATCCGCCTGACGACGTCACGCAGCCCCCGTCTGCTGACGCCGCGCCGTTCCCGCCTGTCGACGTCACGCAACCCCCGTCTGCTGACGCCGCGCCGGATCCGCCCGACGACGTCACGCAGCCCCCGTCTGCTGACGCCGCGCCGGATCCGCCCGACGACGTCACGCAGCCCCCGTCTGCTGACGCCGCGCCGTACCCGCCCGACGACGTCACGCAGCCCCCGTCTGCTGACGCCGCGCCGTACCCGCCTGACGACGTCACGCAGCCCCCGTCTGCTGACGCCGCGCCGTACCCGCCTGACGACGTCACGCAGCCCCCGTCTGCGGACGCTACGCCGTACCCGCCCGACGATGTCACGCAGCCTCCGTCTGCTGACGTCACGCGGTCCCCGGCTGTCGACTACAGAGGGGGTTCAGAGCAGACCCCTGAGGAGACTCCAGAGGAGGTCCCGAAGGGGACCCTTAGAGGAGACCCCTGGAGGAGGATCCGGAGGAGACCTCCAGAGAGGACTCCCACCGACCTGGGCAGAAGGGGTGGCTCTCTTCCCGGGCCCCACCCGCCCACCAAATCTCCTCCACCCCCCCGGATCATCGACTGGGACGCAGACGGTCCAGAGGGGCGGGGTTGGCCCCCGCGCCGCTACAGTCGGGATCTGTTCTTTTCCCTCAACTGCCACCGGGAACACCCCTTCAAGCCGGGTTGGACGCCAGGAGGCGCCCGTTGAGGGGGGGGTACTGTCACAGTTACGGTGGTTGGCAGGGGGCGTGGCCTAGCCACGTGCGCTGGTGGCGCACACACTCCTGTCAACAATTACGTTGGTTGGCAGGGGGCGTGGTCTAGCCACGTGCGCTGGTCACACACACACACACCTGGACTCAATTTCCCCCCGTGTCATTTGTTGATCACCTCACCTATATATACGTATACTGCACGTTCTCCCGTCTGTTGTGATCGCCCGGCTGCTGACTATCGGAGAGATAGTACGCACCCCGGTCGCCTGCCTACTCTACTTCCACGTAGTTCTCCCCGTGTACCCTTTTGTGACTTTGTGTGTTGTGTGCTTTGTAAATAAAGCCGTTCGTATCGCTCCACTGTGCCGTTGTCTGCGTTCGGGGTCCAACCCACTCCCTCTCTTCGTGACAACACACACACACACACTTCGTAATTGATTAATTAAGAGCTGAATTGTGTGTGTGTGTGTGTGTGTGTCTGCACTCATGTCTATCATCACCGCTGAGCCTTGTCTCAAAACATCACCCATACAGGATGTCTGCTGAAGGCAGGAGGATCTTAATGGGTTCCATTCCAGGAGGCAGAGGGCGAAGGCCACTGCACCTGAAACCACTTTCCGGTTCGCAACCTCTGACACAGTGAACCAGAGACGGCTCTCTCACCATGAGAGATGGAGCGGGGAGAGAGAGAGAGAACATGGGGCAGATGGAAGCTGTGAGAATCTCTGAATATTTCATCAATCAGAAAGGAGCTGCAGGATGATCACAAGCAAGAGAGGATTCTGGGTATCTTTCTAATGAATGGTTCCAGCTGGTCGCGTTGAGGCCGCCCAAGTGGGACCTGAACCAACAGACGAGGAAAAAAAAAATGAAATCATCTAAATCGTTAGATGATGAATACAAGACACTAGAGCGTTGGACAATACCGCTAATGTCACTCAACTATATGTATGTGGCTGTAATAATGGTGTTATAACGCATCATTGTGGATTGAGATTCCTGTAGATGGGAATGGTGACGTGTGGAGAACATAAGACATGTTGATGAGGAACATCAAAACAGCTTCCCTGCACGTCTCACAGGAGGAGATTTAGGAGACGGTTTCCCTGACAACCTGAGGCCACCACGCCGAAGAAGGAGAAACTAAACTGCCTGAAGCGTCGATGCAACTGTGAAAAAAATAATAAAACCCAACACAAACCCAACCCAACTCTGAGGTGAAGCTTCAGCTTCAGCTACGGAGTCAGCAGAATTCCGGGAACATCTCCTGGCCATCTTCCCGGCTCACTGCCATAAACCACTGCATTAGATACCCTCTAAGTAGCATCCAAGCGGCTCTAATCCTTGTAGACACGGTGGTGGGCAGAGAAAGGTTCCCCCGAGGTAGAAGGTGAGCATGTCCAGGCACTTACCTTGCCATCTTCTTCACCTCAATAGCACGGACTAAAAAACAACGGTCAACAACTGTCGGCAAGCGTTTCGGTATTAACCGTTTATCCAGGCTTATGAAGACGCGGTCGCCTGGAACCTCGCCACTTTCTCCAACAGATGGAGAAGGAGGTTCTTTATGGGCGACTTCATCCTCCCGCCAGCCGGTGTGTACTGGTAATAAATCTCTCCAATGAGTCTACGGTCATGTAATGAAGGCCTTCATGGAGCTGCTATAGGATTTGCTGCTTTAAAACGCACCACACACACACACACACACACACACACACACACACACACACACACACACACACACACACACACACACACACACACACACACACACACACACACATATATATTGCAGACAGGTGACGGGTTTCACATGAGCCCATGATCAATTCAAGTCTGTAGATATAATTAGAAGTAGAGCCCTTAGTTCTTCACAGTTCAGAGTATCAAAGGGTTTCTCACTGAAGGCCCTACATGATTCAACACCCCCCTAACCCCCTGAGGAGAAAGTCCACTAATTATGAAGAAAGACGTTGAAAGGGAACATGCCTCCTTCATCCTCGTCCTTCAATAGATTAGACCCATGCAGGGACCCCTTATCAACACATAGCAGGTGTCAGGATCACATAACTGGGTACCCCCCACCACCACCACCACCACTCTCATCATGCAGCTGCAGCGCGCGGACATGCGTCATGTGGAGGACGACCATCACGGCCAATATTCCAATACCAACTCGTGAACCTTCAATTAGAGATTTGGCTAATTGGTTGTCCGGTCCAAATGACCCATGTGTTGATTCATGTGTCGCCAGGTGACCAAGCCGATGGATATACGCTTACAAATCCCACGGGTTTGTATTATTATTATTATTATAACATGTTACTACTGCTATACCAAGCTGTGTATTAAAACATCTTGAATCTGGTTGGACACTTCATATTGTATACTCGACATGCTTTAGTGTGTGGGCATGGAGCTTATTCAACCGCGTTCAAAATTCAACATTGGAAGCCGTCAACGCATCTGTGGTCCAGCTGGACGCGCTGAACAGCTCGCCTGAGCGGCCAATGGGATGTGGACACTACGGATCACTCACCGTGTGGTGGTGTGAAAGCAGCAGCAGCAGCAGCGCCAAACCGAAGCTGAGCTCAGATGATAGCTCGGATACCGCTCCAAGTCCAACTTAACTGCACGTCTCAAAAATACAAAGGTCTGACGCCGTCGATTAGATGTGTACGACCCTCAAGCGCCGACGCTGCGTTGGAGAGGTTCATTTGCATGCGGCGCTCGACTCGCCACTCTGCCAGCGCCACGATCATAAGAGGAGTTGCCGTGGACGAATGACAAGCGATTAGAGGCGGGGGACGCGGTTTCCACACGGTCACTTTAGAGCAACACACAGAGCGGTGCGCACGTAAATATTTCCCCAGCGAGCTGATATTATACTGTTATATTTGGATGATTATTACATATTTTATCGGCAGGGACACTTGAGTGACAATATTGATGGTAATCTTATATTTTTTATTTTATTATGAATGAACAAAAAAACAACAACACATAAGGAACGTATCAAATAGACAACAAGTATTGGTTTGGCTGATTTGAGTCAACAGACAAAGGTTCATTACGCGTTCAACTCCTCCAAGCTGATGGGGTTGTCATGGTGAAGTCAGAGAGACAGATGGACACGTCTCCCACGCGACTGACATGGCCGATCAAGGACTAACCAGAGTAGCGGTAGAGAGCAGTCAATCGACAATGAGAGAGAGAGAGAGAGAGAGAGAGAGAGAGAGAGAGAGAGAGAGAGAGAGAGAGAGAGAGAGCAGTCAATCACAAACGAGAGAGAGAGAGATCAGTCAATCACAAACGAGTTAGAGAGAGACAGAGAACGAGAGAGAGGGTGAAGAGAGCAGTCAATCACAAACGATTTAGAGAGAGAGAGGGGGAGGGGGAGGGGGAGAGTGGAGGAAAGTGTAACAAGCAGACTGATCCATCATTTGTCAGGTCGAACCACTCGAGGGGGTATCTGTCCATGTGTCTTTAGTAGAGAGCAGGGTGGGCAGGCATGAGTATTATACAGTAGCTCAGGAGGTATAACGGTCGTCTGGCAACAAGAAGGTTGCTGGTTCGATCCCCCGGCTCCTCCTTAGCAAAGTGTCGAGGTGTCCCTGAGCAAGACACCCGAACCCAAACTGCTCCTGACGTGCTGGATGTCTCCTTGCATGGCTGACTCTGCCGTCGCTGGATGAATGGGTGAATGTGAGGTATGACTTGTAAAGCGCTTTGGATTAAAGCGCTATATAAAAAGCAGTCACCATTACCATACAGTACATCTGTGTTGAATAACCATCAGAGGTACGCCATGGGTCCTCTACCCCGGAAGATCTTCTTCCTGCTACGTTTTCCTCTTTAAATGATGGACAAGCAGATGGTACGTGTGGTAAGTGTGGCCACTCAAAGCGCTTTACAGGCTTTTAAATGCTTTTTGCACAATTCCACACATGTACATATCGTCACTTTATTGTTCTTCTTATTGTGTGTATAGTATTTTTTACAGTATTGTGTTTTCGAAATTCACACAGCGGAAGGGAATGGAGGGTAAGCATTCCATTGTAAATAAAAATCCTAAATCTTGAAGTCAAGCCTCACTCTCACCCATTCATACACACTTTCATCCACCGACAACAGAGTCAGCACGTTGGGAGCAGTTAGTGTTAGGGTGTCTTGCTCAGGGACACCTCGACACTTGGCTCGGAGAAGCCGGGGAATCAAACCAGCAACCTTCGGGTTGTCAGACGACCGCTCTACCTCCTGCCGCCCCATCCACCATCCGTATTAGTATTAGTATAATATTATTATAGTATTAGTATAGTATTTCTGGAGGAGAGGTGCACGTAACCTAGGGCTACGGCGAAGCTATGGCGGATGTTTAATACTATATTTAAACTGTAAAGGATACAGTATGCTGGCAGACGGCCCCAGATAGGGGGTGTGGGGGTCCCTGAGGGCTAGGGACCCCATCATCGTTCTGGCCTTCTGTCTGAGCTCCTCCGTTAGGGACAGATCCAGGGAGCTCTGGAATTTTAAGACACCAGACCCATACACACACACACACACACACGCACACGCACAGGATTCTGTTACAAAACTTGAGGATATATACTGTATATATACATATTGTTTTTGTGTGTATGTGTGTACCTGTGTGAGTAGCAGGTGTAGGGTGTGTTCTGCTTCCGGTTCCAGCTCCCTGAGGCTCCGCCCCTCCAGAACCTCCATCAGCTGACCCACCTCGTCCCTGCCCCCCTGCTGAAGCAGCTACACACACACACACATGCACACCAAGTACCAGAGGTGTTAAAGCTTAGTTACACAGTTGGTGTAACTAAGGGATACACCAACCGCATTTGAAAACGTTCAAATATTTCCAATGGAGTACTCCGTTCCGGATGGGCTGTTCATGTTTTATGCGCTATACTGCCCCCTTGTGGACGTAGAACTGCAGGCAGCTCTGCTCTTTGCGAACATGCTGTACGCAGAACTGTAAATCCAGCTTGACTGTACTGTGTTTAAGTCCACAAAAACACACACACACACACACACACACACACACACACACACACACACACACACACACACACAGAGGAAGTGGGGTCTGACCAGGCTGAAGAGGGTGAGTGTGGCAGGGTGCAGCAGGACTCTCTCTCCTGAGCTGAGTAACGAATAGACAAGCAGCCGGTTCCATGGCTGCTGTACCACATACTGAGCTGAAAGAGAGACATGTAGACATAGAGAGAGAGAGAGAGAGAGAGAGAGAGAGAGAGAGAGAGAGAGAGAGAGAGAGAGAGAGAGAGAGAGAGAGAGAGAGAGAGAGATACACATGATTGTCTGCATCCTAAAAGTCAATACCATTCTGTTTATATCTCAATCACACACAAACACAAACACACACACACACACACACACACACACACACACACACACACCAGCCGTGGGACTGCGTCGCTGCAGGAAGTCCAGCAGAGCACGGAGACAATTGACTGAAGCTCTCAGCAACACATCCTGCGCCTGGTAGAGAGGCAAAGACAATCAACAGGATTAGGGAGAGAGACACACATACAATCAACAGGATTAGGGAGAGAGAGACACAGACAGACATTCAACAGGACCAGGGAGAGACACTCAGACAGACATCAACAGGACCAGGGAGAGACACAGACAGACATTTAACAGGACCAGGGAGACAACTTTCCTGTACTACAATAGTCTACACATTTAGTTTCCATGCTTTGGCATTGTAAACGTTAATGTTTCCCATGTCAATAAAGCTCTTTGAGTTTAAACGAGACAGAAAATCAACAGGGTCTTGAGATGTGTTCTTTATTGACAAACAAACAACAAAACCAACCTGTAGCACAAGTCCACAGAGGGCAGAGGCAAGGCAGCGTGCTCCCCGGGACCCCAGGGGATACAGGCAGCTGTCTGAGGTCTCTAGGGGCCGGGGGCCCGTCAGCCAGGGGCCAGTGGTCACACACACCAGGGACGACTTCAGGTCCACCTCCAAGAGGGACTGGAGGAGCTTGAGAGAACTGGCTGGAGAAAGGAGAGGAGAGAAGAGGAGACAGAGAACAGAGGAGAAAGAAGGAAGAGAGAGGAGAGGAGAGGTTTTGGTTTTCAAAATACCTTTATTGAACAAAAACACAATGACACAAGATCACACTCACCTCCCCACTTGGAGGGATTCAGTAATTAAAATGATAATAAATAAATAAATAAAACATTTTCTTGATCCAGTAACACAAACACCAACATTGACTTCCAAGTTCCAACGTAATGAGCCCGACAAACATCCATTGAATCCCGAGAATGTTGTCCATGATCGTCCCACATCAGGAATACAGTAGGTCTTGGTGTACGACCATCTAAAACCATCCAAACCCCTTCCAGCCTGTTTAATAAGGCTCTAGAGTTATTTAGAATCTGCTGTCTGCTTCTCCACAGGCAGCTTGTATACCGGCACCGCCATCTGCCTTTCAGGGAAGAGTCTGAACCAGAGAACTGGGCCCACCTCGACCCCCGCCAGAGACCTGAGGTTCAGAGTCTTACACACAGATGGTATATTAACTTTTCCACAAGTCTGAACCGTGTCCTGGTGGGAGGGGCCTCAAGGTGAGCTGGCCTGCTCCTTCATGCCAGTCCCCTGTCGCCGGTGGGACTGTTGTACAGCTGGCCTCTCGAAGACTGGTTTGCCGGCTGGCAGGCTGTAACGTCCAGGCTGTAGTGTCCTTGGGCTCTTCAAACATACCCGGAATGCCGCTGGTGGCACGGGGGAACTATAACAACCGCCATGCCTGCAGCACCGAGGTGTAGAGAGGAGTCAGGCCGGACAGGTTCCTCTGGTGGAGGCAGGAACAGCTGCTTGTGGCCATGCCTCCCCACACTCCTGAGCAGCAGCTTTCCAACATTAATTATATTTAAAGTTCCAGCGTAAAAAGTATTTATTGAGAGAAAGGGTAAAGAAAGGACAGATACAAAGACACCCTGTGCTGCATGCTCATGGCTTCTTAGTTTTTTGGCCAAGTTTGACTTGTATTTTCCTTAAAGTTGTCATGTGCTTTTTAAGCCGGTAACATCTTCGCTTGTCCAACACATCAGCCATTGAGGCGGTGTCTGACTCTGAGTCGTTCTCCATGTCCTCTCCCTCCCCAGCGTCTGACACTCTGAGCCAGGGACGTGCACAGACATTTTCGGGGGCAGGAGCTCAGGTGAGAAAAAGGGCACTTCCCATAATCATTTTATAAAAAAATGTTTTAAAACAAAAAGTTAAATATAGTTGCACATCTCTGACTTACTGACCAATTAATTGTAATACCCTCACACTCACGCAATTGTTTAATACTCAACAGAATTCTACAAAATAATCAGTTAGCACAGAGACTACACACAAGAGCAGACAACAACAAAGGAAACTATGCCACAATGTGCATGTTTTCTATGCTACTAGTTAAAATTGCTATAATAATTAGTTTATTTTACCACAACAATAAGTCCTTTGAATGATTTTTGTGGTATTAAAATAAATAAATAACATAACACAAAAATCTTCACACAAAACTTAAAAAGGCTGTTCTCTACATAAATACGCAAACCAACCTACACTCCAAACTACAAGTAGGCCTAAGTTTAGTTGCAAAAATTACGCTAGTGCATTCTGCTCTCATCTCCTACTCATTTAGTTATTTAGTTATTTAATTGGACAAAACACATAAAAAATGCTGAAAAAACAGTGCAAAAATATTTATTAAGAACATGCAAAAATACTGCAACTTTACTGAAATTATTACAAACAAGGTCTTGAACTCTGAAATTAAATATTATAAATATAATATAATTAAATGTTAATAACTTATTTTGTTACTAACTTTCTTTGTGCCTTGTATCTTTCTTTGCATTTGGAAGTTGTTAGATCTTGTCTTCACTTGTTGTCTCTCCTTCCTCCCTTACAGCAGCTTGGAGAAGGACCTCTCCACTGTTGCTGTTGACACTGGAATTGTTGCATAGGTTCTTATCATTTCCACAAGTGTTGGAAAGATATTCTGTCCACTGTTGTCTCTTAGTGTTTTCAATATCCCCTTCATGGTGCATGTGTTTGGGAAAGAGGCATGAAAAACCCTGAGCTCTGTTTTCAACTTCTGCTCCTCTCCTCCATAGAACTCACAAAGCATGTGAAAGGCTTCAAGGGAGTCAGGACCCATTGCATCTTTGCCCATCCAGTTGTTGGCCTTGGTCAAAGTGTGGAGTGCATTCAGTATTTTACTGGACTCTGTCTCGCCATTTCCCCTAAATCTTTTTAGTTCCTGAGAAAGAACATCTACGAATTAATAGTACACCTTCCCTCTATAGTAGTCTTCTACTGACTGGAAGGAATGGCTCTCTGTGGCTGCAATAGTACTCTGCCGATACTTTGCAGGCACCCTCCTCTGCCTTTGCTGTCCTGTGGGGATGCTGATCCCAGCGGCTTCTGCCTTTTCAGTGGCACTCTTAAACAGTTTTCAAAACTGTTCTTCTGTCCTGAGGTTGGACAAGGTGTCCATCACTCCATCAACAACAGTATATGCTGTGGACAGATCAATGTCGCAGTTCTGTAGAGCATCAGAGGCAAGTGCAGTGACCTCAAAGACTGGAGTGGTGATCTCAAGGCAAAGGAAAAACTCAAAGTCTATGGCTTTAAGGTACATCTTGGCATCTCCAGCAGCAGTATCTGGAGGCTCCTGCTCTGTTATGTCAGTGAGGACCTTGACCACAGTACTCATCACTTTAAGGACTTCAGGGCTTTTTCTCTGCATGCCCAATGTGTGTCAGAGAGCTTCTGCAGTTTAATTATACGCTCTCCAGGGTGCAGGGCCTCTTGGCATTTCACAAATGCAGTGTGTCTTTTTGTAGAGCTGGTAAAAAACACATAGAGCTTCTCTACCAGGTTGAAAAGCTTTGTTATTGTGTTGCAGTATTCTTGACTGCAGTCCTCTGTATTGACCACTCATATTGGCAGCGCCATCATAGCCTTGACCACGCATGTTTTGGATCTGTGGGTCATTGTTCTTAAGCAAGTCAAGAACTGTTTTCTCCATCTCCTCACCTGTTGTTTTTGACACATTGCAGACCTGGAGGAAGCACTCCTTGACTTCCATTTCATACACATAACGCATGACAAAAGAGACCTGCTCGCAATGAGATACATCAGTGGTTTCATCCATGAGTACTGAATATATATTAGCCTCCTCTATTCCTTTCCTTATCTCTCTTTTTGTGAATGTGGCGAGGGCTTTTATGATATTGTTTTGTGTTCTGTTTGAGAGGAGTGAAACTTGACATCTCTTCTTACCCATTTTCTGGTCATTGACATTATCCAAATGTAGCCGGAGTACACTATCGTACTGGCTAAACATTTTAACAAGTTCAAGGAAGTTGCCCTGGTTTGAGCTTGTGGCAGACTCGTCACCCCTGAAAGCCTTCCCCTGTTGTGCTAGACATTTTTATGTCAAGTTATGTCAATTAATCGGGTAAAAAATTCTCTGTTTCTTTGTTTCTCTTGCTCTCTTATTGCCTTTCCTTGAACATCTGATACCTCAAAAGCTGCTTGTAAAGCACTCTTTTTGTATGTGTTCCATCGCACCATGCTTGTTAAGTGGGCCTCTGAGTCTGCATGTTCTTGCATTTTTTCAAGTCCCCTTTTCCAGTTGTTTACACCAGCTCTCCAACTCTCCAAGCACTCTTGTTACTGTACTTTTGTTCATTGAGAAAAAGCCGACAGCTGAAGCAGTACATACTGTCCTTTTCGGGTGAATACTCCCAACCAGGGCTTATTTTCATACCACATCTTTTGAAATGATCGGCCTTCAGTATTTTTGAGAAATCTAAGGACAGGTTGGCATGGTCCTCTAGCAACACACATTTTCACATAGCTGGCAATATATTTGAGATCAAAAGCATGGTTGTGGACAGGATCTGTTGGATATTTTAAGGATGCAATTTTTGATATGACCTCTTCTACACTACTCACAGTTTCCTCAACATTACCCTCTTCTATGGCTTCCTCAAACTCAACATTATCCATCGTTTCCCCTGTTCCCCTGTTTGTGCGGGCAGGCGAAGCGCTTGTGTCCCACATCTCCACACTCAAAGCACTTCATCTGCCCTGCGCTGGCGTACACTGTGCAGAAGCCTTCTCCGTGCTTCACCCTGAACGACACCTCCAGAGTGTTCGTAGGAGAGTCTAGGAACATTAATACCTGTCGCCTCAGGGACTGCACATGCTTCAGTTTGGGATCCTTACATCCCAAACTCACCGTTTTGAACCCGCTAGCGAATTTCCCAAATCTCTGTAGCTCGTTCTTCAGCAGCTCATTGGGAATGAACGGCGGAACACCGGAGACGGTGATCCACGTAGAAGATACCGACAGCGGGGAGACCTGCACATACAAGTCCCTAATAAACACGCTGCTGGCGACCAGCTGATGTACTATCTGCTCACTTTTAACAAAAACTACCACCGGTTTGTTCATCCTGGAGGCGAACACCAGGTTTCCATGACCCACCTGCTCCCCGGCGGCCAGCAGAGCCTCCTCCACCGACACGCTACTGTCATGCGGGGCGATCCGCACAAACAAGTTTACTCGAAACCCAAACGCAAATTCAAATCTCCACCACCACCGGAAACGAGGAGAGGAGAGGAGAGGAGAGGAGAGGAGAGGAGAGGTTTGGTTTTCAAAATCCCTTGAATCGATCAAAAACAATTTACACTGGATAACACTCACCTCATCACATAGAGGGATTCCATTCTTAAAATAATAAATCAATAGAACAAAAAAACAATCACAAACACAGCACTCATATATGGAGTCTCAGCTCACCATCCTCCACAAGCACCCCTGTATGTTGTCCATCAGGTGGTAGTAGGTGTGCTCCACCCTCAACCTGGCTCTCAGAAGCCCCTGCAGCACTGGCAGCAGCGCCACGCTCCCCACACCCTGCACTCGGTTCCTGCGTGTCAGCCAGATAGCCATCTTAGCAGCACCGGATAGAAAGTTCAAAAGGGTGTGCACACCCTTCTTCTTAGCAGAGTATTTTGGGCCAAAGATGAATAAAACAAAATAAAACTCCTCCCCAAGGCCCTGAAACCAGCTTTTGAGGAGTATAAACAAGGCTGACAGTCGAGGACACTGGATAAACAAATGCTCCAAGGTCTCAACCTCTGAACAAAAAAACACCCCTCCCCCAGCTCTGGATCAAGGTGCGCTTGGTACCTATTTGTGGCTATCGCCCCATGCACAATCCTCCACTGGAGGTCTGCTGTCTGCTTCTCCACGGGCAGCTTGTACAGGCACCGCCAGCTGCCTTTCGGGGAAGAGTCTGGATCCAGGAACTCGGCCCACCTCGACTCCTTGACCCCCGCCAGAGACCCGAGATTCAGAACCTTTACGCACAGATTGTAGTTTTTCTTTTTCCCACAATCCTGAAACATGCCCAGGTGGGGGGGCCTCAAGGTGAGCAGCTGGCCTGCTCCCTCATGCCAGTCCCCTACCGCTGGTGTGACCTGCAGAGAGGGGAAGCTGTAGTCACAGTCCTCGATCCACTGCTCACACAGGTCGGCGTCCTCTGCAAAGGCCCTCAGGGACTTTGGCAGGGCAGCACAGACCTCCTTCACCACCTGATCTAAAATCCTGATGGACGAGGTATTGCTTCTTCTCCTTAGGGCCTCGAGAGAGGTTGCCTTCGCCTTCATGAGGTGACCTACTGTTGTACAGCCGGCCTCTCTAAGACTGGTTTGCATGCTGGAAGACTGTAATGTCCTTGTCCTCAGTAGGCCATTGAAGAACAAGGGTTCTTCAAACACCCACATGCCCGGCATCTCACTGGTGGCACAGGTGAACTTGAAGATGTGCCATGCCTGCAGCACCGAGGTGTAGAAAGGGGTCAGGCCGGACAGGTCCAGCTCCTCTGGAGTGAGCAGGAACAGCTGCTTGTGGTAGCTAAACCTCCCGACACTCCTGAGCAACAGCTTTCCAATGTTCAGCCAGCTCGGTCCACAGTCGTACAACAGCCTGCTAACAGTCCGCAGACGGAAGGAGGCGATCTTGGACTGGATGTGATCAGTCCTTTCCCTCCCTCAGCTAGCGGCAGGTAGAGAGCCGCTGCGCGGACCCAGTGCCGCCCCGACCAGAAAAAGTCCACAATCTCTCACTGGATGTCTTCCATCAGGTTTCTAGGTGCTGTGAGGGCCATCAGTCTGTGCCAAAGGGTCAAGGCAACCAAAGTATTGGCGACCAGAACTCTTCCCCTGAAGGACATCTGGGGTAGCAACCATTTCCATTTGGACAACCGAGCGCACACCTTCTCCTTTACGCCCTCCCAGTGTTTAGCCTTAAAAGCCTCAGTGCCCAAAAAAAATGCCTTTAGTCCCTCTTTTTCCCACTGAAGACCTTGTCACGAGAGCGCAAGGAACGAGGAACGGGGACTTCGGAGGTGAACCCAAATGCACGACTCGATGACACGTATCAAAGTAAAGAGTCTTTACTGAAAAATGCAGTAACACAAAAATCCTCAAAAGCAAAAGACCTAATTACAAAAACCGAATGGTGGCATGACGTGGAAACATGATGCTTGTTCATACACATGAAACAAGTAAGAACTCTAACATGAAACAAGTAGCAAGTCTCAAAACGTGAAACAAGTACCAGTCTAACAAACAACAAAACAGTATATACCTGTATAATGAACTGGCCCCGAACAAAAGAAGATGCCGCCTATTTAAACCCAAGGAACATAACAGGTGGAAACAATGAGGTCCCAGGCAGCCAATAAGACGGGCAGGAAAACATGAGGGGGAACATAACGGTGATGCGCTGCAGCTGCGGGGGAGAACTAACAAGGGGGCGTGGCTATCAGGACGAGGGCTGGGGAAACGGTGACATGAATGCGGGACGTGATGGTGGCATGGCTACCTGGACGAGGGCTGGGGAAACGGTGACATGAATGCGGAACGTGAAAAAATTCTGTCAAAAGCTTTTTCTTAATCCAGTGACACAACACCAACATTAACTTCATGAGCCCGACAAACATCCATTCCAAGCCATGCTCATGGCTTCTTAGTTTTTTGGCCAAGTTTGACTTGTATTTTCCTTAAAGTTGTCATGTGCTTTTTAAGCCGTTAATGTCTTCGCTTGTCCAATACATCATAACTGACAGTATTTTTCAATGTGTTTACAGTGCGTATAAACTTCTCTGCGTCATTAAAAGAATCCTTAGAATAATCCTTATTCTAGGGATTGTTTTTAAAGAATGTTTTTATTTCCTCTAGGACAGGGGTCGGCAAGTAAGTTTTGAGCCACTGGTGGGCCAGAACATGATCAAAAGCTAATTTAAGTAATTGATTGTTAAAACATGTGACACGTTCTAATGCTTTGACTTTTCTTTGGGTGCTGCATGATCAGCGGCGAACGTTGATGGGGGGGTGCTGCGTGATCAGCGGCGAACGTTGATGGGGGGGCGGGGGGGGTGCTGCGTGATCAGCGGCGAACGTTGATGGGGGGGCGGGGGGGGTGCTGCGTGATCAGCGGTGAACGTTGAGCGTTGAGGGGGGGGTGGGGGGGGGGGCGCGCTGCGCGACCGGCCCACGGTATGCCAGATGGCCAGTACAGCCCTGGCGGTCAAAATAATCTTCCAGGCCAAATATTATTGCTGGCGGGCCACCAATGGGTTGTGGGCCGCCTGTTGCCGACCCATGCTCTACGGTGTATAAATCTGTGCACCTCTTCTGAGACCTTCCAGCCACTGTGTCTGACTCTGAGTCGTACTCCATGTCCTCTCCCTCCCCAGCGTCTGACACACTCTGAGCTGCTCTCACCTCTCTCTCCCTCCCTGTCCGGCTGCCCTTTTGAGCACAACACTGCTTCAGCCGCTGTGCCTTTAACGCGAGATCAGCCGTGACCTCCCCGCCTGCGGGTCTGTCCTCACAGGACCCGGTAACGGGCTCAGTACCGGGCACTACGGCTGTGGCGCTAGCCGCACTGTCTGCACTATCAGAGCCGCCCGCCGAGACAAGTGCCGAGTCGGCGGCCGGTGGCTCAGGGACCGGCGGCGGCCCCCCTTGCTGTTTGTGCGGGCAGGCGAAGCGCTTGTGTCCCACATCTCCACACTCAAAGCACTTCATCTGCCCTGTGCTGGCGTACACTGTGCGGAAGCCTTCTCCGTGCTTCACCCTGAACAACACCTCCAGAGTGATCGTAGGAGAGTCTAGGAACATTAATAACTGTCGCCTCAGGGACTGCACATGCTTCAGTTTGGGATCCTTACATCCCAAACTCACCGTTTTGAACCCGCTAGCAAATTTCCCAAATCTCCGTAGCTCGTTCTCCAGCAGCTCATTGGGAATGAACGGCGGAACACCGAAGACGGTGATCCGCGTAGAAGGTACCGACAGCGGGGAGACCTGCACATACAAGTCCCTAATAAACACGCCGCTGGCGACCAGCTGATGTACTATCTGCTCACTTTTAACAAAAACTACCACCGCTTTGTTCATCCTGGAGGTGAACACCAGGTTTCCATGACTCACCTGTTCCCCGGCGGCCAGCAGAGCCTCCTCCACTGACACGCTACTGTCATGCGGGGCGATCCGCACTCCCTGCCGCAGGGACAGGGGGAGGCGTTTCGGAGGACGCAATGCCTCCAGAAAACACTCGAAAACCAAAATCACAACGCAAACACTCAATGAGAGTAGATAAAAGTAAATAAACTAAACCTTACCTGATCATGCAAATGAAGGAAGAGGAAAACACAAGTTTACCAAACACAAATTAAATTTTCGCACCGCTCGTGCTTCCACCACCCGCCGGAAACGGAAAGAGAGAGGAAAGGGGAGGAGAGGAGAGGAGGTGGCAAGAAGAAAATAGATGGGAGGAAGAGATAGGATGAGGAGAGTTGAGAGGGAAAGCAATGCATCATGGGAATAAGTGCCACAGTGTGTGTCACATATTTTTGTTTGTATGTTTATGTTACCAAGACAGAGTGTGTCTGTGTTCCTCTTCTGAAAGACCAGCTGCTGAACAGTGCTCTCTAACCTCCAGATGACCCTTGTATGAACCTTCAATAACAGAGAGAGAGAGAGAAAGAGAACGTGGTAGAGGGAGATAAAAAGAGAGAGAGGAGTGATTGTGTTAGGTGCTAGGTGAGTAGAGGTGTTGCTCGGTAACAAGAAGAATGATGGTGTTGCTAGGTAACAAGATGAGTGGATATGTTGCTAGGTAACAAGATGAGTGAAGATGATGCTAGGTAATGAGGTGAGTAGAGGTGTTGCTCGGTAACAATGTGAGTGATGGTGTTGCGAGGTAACAAGGCGAGTGATGGTGTTGCTAGATAACAAGATGAGTGAAGATGTTACTAGGTGATGAGGTGAGTGGAGGGGTTGCCAGGCAACAAGGTGAGAGTGTACCTGTGATGAGTGGATGTGTTGCAAGGTAACGAGGGAAGAGAGGAGCAGGCGGGAGCAGCACATCAGAGCCAAGCAGGGAGATGTGGAGGAGGAGGAGAGAACTGTCTGGAGCTGCTCTATCAGGCCCGTGTTGGAAAGCAGCATGGAAACGGCTAGGAGGAGGAACACATGCTAACAATGCTAATAACACGCTCCAAAGACATACAGAGAGACAGACAAGACAGGCAGAGAGACAGACAGTGTGTCTCACCTCTGTCAGCCAGGTGTGTGGGACAGAGTGCCAGGTTACAGTATAGGTAGTTGAGGGCATGCAGCAGACTGTCTGAGCTGATGGTCTTCACCCTCCCTGCCAGGTTACTCACTAACACACATACATACATTACACACACACGCACACAATGTTATCCAAAGTTAAGCTCTGTGGCTGCATGATTGTGTACCCGGGACATTGACCTCACCACGGTAGAGTAGTTTGAAGTGGAGGCCGTCCACATCACCATCTGAGGAGGCAGCGCTGTCCTGCATCACACACAACAGCCTCAGCAACAGTGGAAGAGAGTGAACCACTACAGAGAGAGAGAGAGAGAGAGAGAGAGAGAGAGAGAGAGAGAGAGAGAGAGAGAGAGAGAGAGAGAGAGAGAGAGAGAGAGAGAGAGAGAGAGAGAGAGAGAGAGAGAGAGAGAGAGAGAGAGAGAGAGAGGCTGCTCAGGAATGCAGTGCGGCAACAACCGATAGGGAGTGTGCTCATTATAGTCCATGGGCCAGAACAGTTTTACCATGGGTAATTAGTGGGAGTGTCTACCCTGTCCATAGACTGTAATGATTCAGAAAATATATAATCTTCCCATATTATCCCACCATAAAGGGGTGATTATGGGACTTAAAGTAGAACATGGGCCCGGGCCAGAATTGTCAAAATTGGCATTCGCAAAATTCTACTTTGGTATTTTGAAAAGTCGATATGTCTGGATGATATTTCAACTTGATAAACCTTGATAAGTGGTATCTTAGTCACAGTTAACCTAAAGCCCAGTTGTTCACATGGGCTCTTCAAGGTGTCAGCAACATTCATTTGCCTACAGCTTTCATCAAAAATGAAAAAGGTAAGTCCGATTTTTGTTGTAGTATTGTAGTATTAAACAGGTGTTTTGATGTAATATGGTTATGATCATGTTGAAGATTAAACTAATCAAATCCCAAATCACATTTTATCTCAAATTTGATCAAAAGACTACATCTGTATGTTTGTATTTTTAAGCTATTTGACATACTCTCATACTACGTCTCTCTTTATATATATATTTGATTGCAATGTTTTAAAGTTTTCACTTACATAAGGGAAGGACTGACTGGACATCCTACAGTGGTACCATTCACAGACCTGACCACTATACTGGTAACATAAATAGTTGAATACAGGTAACATACAAGCAATGCTGTTGGTGTACCCAGACCATTTGACAATGAATGAGCTTGTTGAAGTTTGCCACAAACTCAAAGATGAGCTGAAGGTGTACAAATCAAGTAATGACAAAGACATCATATCACAAGCGGCACTGAAGATCAAAGATTCAGAACCTATATTACTCAAGCATAGCCACCACATGCATCCGATCTTGAGAAGATGAACAGTGCTCAGTGTTCGACACAATGAACCACCAGATCCTTCTCTCCACTCTCGCCAAGCTTGGAATCGATGGAACTGCGTTATCCTGGTTCACCTCCTACCTCACAGATCGCACATGGAACGGTTCCCTGTCCAGACCCTGCACCCTGGACACCGAAGTCCCCCAAGGCTCAGTATTGGGACCCCTTCTGTTTTCTCTTTACACTAAATCTCTAGGCTCTGTAATCACATCTCATGGCTTCTCCTATCACTGCTATGCAGATGACACTCAACTGTTTCTCTCCTTTCCCCCCTCAGAAACCCAAATCGCAACACGCATCTCTAAATGCCTGGCCGACATCAGCAGATGGACAGCCGCCAACCACCTGAAGCTCAACCTTGACAAGACTGAGCTCCTCTTCATACCGATGGTATCTAGATGGACCTACTGGTCACCATCAAGAACACCCAAGTCTCCCCCTCAACCACAACAAGAGACCTTGGTGTGGTGGTAGATGACCAGCTGTCCTGCAATGCCTACGTCACCGCGGTGGCCCGATCTTGCAGAATTGCCCTCTACAACATCCACAGGATCCGGCCCTTCCTCACACGTGAAGCGGCGCAGATCCTGGTCCAAGCGCTCGTCATCACCCGCCTCTGCAACCAAGCCCCTCCAACGCATCCAGAACGCAGCAGCACGCCTGGTATTCAACCTACCAAAATTCTCCCACGTGACCCCTCTCTTCCGCGATCTCCACTGGCTTCCGGTAAATGCTTGCATCAAGTTCAAGACTCTGGTACTGACCTTCAGGGCAGTCAATGGAACTGCCCCAACCTACCTCCAAACGTTGGTCAAGCCCTACATCCCAGCTAGAGCGCTCCGCTCAACTTCTGCCAGGCGACTTGTTCGACCTTCACTGAAAACAACCAAGCATCGCTCTTCCAAGACCCAGCTCTTCACGGCTCTGGCTCCACAGTGGTGGAATGAACTCCTGTCTCATGTCAGGACGGCAGAGTCCCTCGCCAGCTTCCGCAAGAGACTCAAGACCCACCTGTTCAGAGTCCACCTGGACTCTCCATGAACCCTCCTTCTCCTTTGTGAACCCCTAACTTGCTTAAGTCCTGACATTAATAGCTCTTAGCATGTTGTATATTCTAGCAAGTGTATATCCTTAATGTTGATAACACGCTCTTATCACAGCTACTTAAGCAAGTGACCTGGCAGTACGCAATTGTGTTATTCATCTTGTTAATATGAATGTTTGTCAACTGCTCTATTTTTATGTTCGCGTACCTCAGCGTTATGCTATTGTCTACTTCAACAAATGTACACCTTGTAAGTCGCTTTGGATAAAAGCGTCTGCCAAATGCCCTAAATGTAAATGCTCCGACATCTCTAGTGGAGTTACCCCGGACACTTCTAACGTATGTGTGTATCCATAGAAGGAAATAACCCAAGACAATCTCAAAGACTGCGAAGTCTCATAGATTCAACCAAGATCTTGTTTATGCTGCTACCTGTGGAGTCAAGCCTACAAAACACATTGTGTTGTCAAGTCATTTACGATAAATGTGGAAGTGATACTGAAACAGACTTGGCCATAATGTTTCATATTCTCAGGTAGAAGAAATTGACATGGTGTTTTGTTTTTTTTAACTTTCTTTTTATTGAGAACAAGGTATGAATGACAGATATACAAAAATACATTTTTTTTTTTTTTTTTAACACCCAATCCCTCCCCCCACCCACCAAATCCCGGGTAGTGCATCCCAACATAGAGGGTTTAAGTAAAAAATAAATAAACAAGTAAATAATAATAACAACAATGATAGGTAATGAAGGCAAAAGACAGGTATAAATAAGTAAATATTAATAAACAAGTAAATAATAATAACAGCAATGATGGTAGGTAGTGAAGGCAAAAGACAAGTACAAATACGTAAACAAAGAAATAGAGAAAAATCAAGTGTAATTAGTTTGTAAGTGAGGATAAATGAGACGGTCGTGTTGGGCTGGGTGTTATCATGTCATCCCTCCACCTCCAGCACACATGCGTTATCCGGGAGGGTTTTTAGTTTGTTGAAAAAAGACATTACTGGGTTCCAGGTAGAGTAGAAGCGGTCTCTGGACCCCCTAAGTGTGTATTTAATCTTTTCAAGACTTAAGTGGAGCATAAGGTCAGTCATCCATAAGGAAGAGTTCGGAGGTTTGGGGGATTTCCAGCAAAACAAAATCCTCCTACGGGCAAGTAGAGTGGCAAATGCCACAATGTCTTTATGCTTGTTACTAATCTGTTGGTCAATTGGCGCTGTGCCAAAGATAGCTGAATAGGCGTTAGGTTGCAGAACCAAGTCTAGTGCCTGTGAGAGGGTCCTGAAAACCACTGACCAATAATCGAATAACACGGGACATGACCAGAACATGTGTGTTAGCGTTGCTGGAGCATTATGACATCTGCTACAGTTCTCATCTACGTCAGGGTAGATTCTGGCCAGCCTAGATTTGGAGAGGTGAATGCGATGCAAGACCTTAAATTGGATTACACCTAGTCTAGCACACGATGTGCTCCCGTTAACTCTTGTCAGAGCCTCATTCCAGGAGTCATCAGGTATTCCGTCTCCTAGCTCCTCCTCCCATTTCTCTCTAATTTTGTCGATGGAAGTGTCTCCTAGGGATGATATGCTAGAATAGACTCTCGAAATGAGGCCTTTTAGATTGGAAGGAATTTGGAGGATGTCGTCTATAGCAGAAGGTTGTGGTGTATTGGGGAAGTTTGGATCCAAATTTTGTATGAAATGACGTACCTGGAGGTATCGAAAATGACTTGAGTGGGGAAGGTTGAATTTTTGAGATAGGTGATTAAAGGTCGAGAAGATGCCCTTATTATAGAGATCTTTAAATTTGGAGAGACCGAGTCTTTTCCACAAGGCAAAAGTATTGTCTATTCTGGCAGGGACAAAAAGATGATTATTACAGATAGGGGCTAAGCTAGAGAAATCTTTCAAACCAAAATGGCGTCGAAATTGTGACCAAATTCGTAAAGTATTGACAACAACAGGGTTAGAGGTGTAGTGTGGGGTAGATAGAGGGAGTTTGGAGGTAACCAAGGCGGAGAGGGATGTTGAGAGGCATGATTCATTTTCAATTTCGCACCAAGACGGCATTGGTGAATGGACCCAGTATATGATCTTCTGAATATTGGCAGCCCAGTGATAATAAAGCAAATTTGGTAAGCCCAGTCCGCCCTCGGATCGATGTCGTTGTAGAAGTCTTTTCTGTATTCTAGGGACTTTACCCCCCCAAATGAATGATGATATGGACTTATCAATGGACAGAAAAAAGGACTTTGGGAGAAATATAGGGAGACATTGAAAAAGGTAGAGGAATCTGGGTAGAACGTTCATCTTAATACAGTTAATCTTCCCTGCCAACAATAAATTAATAGACCTCCATCTCTGTAAGTCATCTCTTAATTTATTAACGAGGGGTGTGAAGTTTTTTTGGTATAGTTGAGAGAAGGACCGTGTAATATTAATTCCCAAATACTTGAAGCCAGATTTAGACAAATGGAAGGGCAAGTCACATTGTGGGATTGCAAGAGCTAGGTTGTTCACCGGAAAACATTCGCTTTTAGTGAGGTTGATCTTATATCCCGAAAAGCTACCAAATCTATGCAACATCTGAACTATATGGGACATGCAACGCACCGGGTCAGACACATACAACAATAGGTCGTCGGCATATAGCGCCACCTTGTGTTCCCTCCCCCATCTAGAAATTCCATTTATTGTTGGAGAAGATTTTAACATGATAGACAGAGGCTCGATGGCGAATGCAAACAAAAGTGGACTCAATGGGCACCCCTGGCGTGTCCCTCTCGACAATGAGAAAAATGTGGAGCGCCTCCCGTTCGTAACCACCGACGCCTTAGGTGATGAGTATAGGAGTCTGATCCAAGCAATAAAAGTGAGTCCAAAGCCAAAAGCTTTCAGATAGTCAAATAAATATGCCCACTCTACTCTGTCAAAAGCCTTCTCCGCGTCCAGGGAGATAACCACCTCTGGTACCCCCCCGGACGTAGGAGAATGTATGACATTTAGAAGGCTTCGGATGTTAGAGAACGAGTGGCGACCCAACATGAAGCCAGTTTGATCAGGAGAGATCACCTCATCTGTGACAGACTCTAGACGCCGGGCGAGTGCTTTAGCTAATATCTTAATATCGCTATTTAACAACGAGATGGGGCGGTACGATCCACACTCTGTTCTGTCCTTCCCCGGTTTCGGTAAAAGTGTTATGGATGCCTCTGTTAGTGTCTGTGGCAGGGCCCCGTTATCCATTGAATCAATAAACATTTCTAAAATAAGTGGGGTCAATTTGGTTGAAATTTTTTTGTAGAATTCGATGGGGTATCCATCAGGGCCCGGAGCCTTACCACTTTGCATAGCTGTGATGGCGTTCGAAATGTCGGTGTGTAGAAAAGGTAGTTCTAGTTCTGCTTTATGAATAGGGTTGATAACAGGGGCATTTAAATTTAAGAAGAAATTTTGCATATTGGTATCATCATTGGGTGCCTCAGAGGTGTACAATTTGGAATAGAATGCCCTGAAAGTCTCATTGATTTCGAGGGGGTCAGTTATAAGCTCCCCGTTTGCTCCTTTAATTTGTGGAATCTGTTGGTCAGAGAACTTACATTTTAATTGGTGCGCTAACAGTCTACCAGCCTTTTCCCCGTGCTCATACACAAAACCTCGTGATTTCAGCAACAAACGTTCTGTCTTATCAGACGATAATAACTCATATTTGGCTTTGAGATCCAGCTTAGTTTTGTAAAGCTCCGGAGTGGGAGAGGCGGAGTATTGATGATCTATGTCGATTATTGAGTTGAGAAGCTGTTCCTGTTCCCGCCTCCGGGCCTTGTTCACCCTGGATGTGTATGCGATGATATCCCCCCTTACTACCACTTTGAGGGTTTGCCAGAGCAGGGAGGGAGAAACAGTATCATCCTTATTGGTTTCCAAGAAATTATCGATGGCAGTTGAAATCATTTCGCAGAATTCTCTATCCGTTAGTAGTGTGGTATAGAGTCTCCATGGAGCACGGTCAGTGTAGTTAAGTGGGAAGGACAGATCTAATAATACTGGGGCATGGTCAGATTCAATTATGGTTGAATATTCTATGTTTTTGACAAAGGGGAGTAAAGCACTATCTATGAAAAAGTAA
>CM051012.1:5496479-5527269 GCA_027704905.1 Muraenolepis orangiensis | reverse complement strand
TAGTACTACTACTGAATACAATATACTACTACTGGATAAAATACACAATTTCTGATACAAAACAGTACTACTACTTAATACAATATAGTACTATTGCATAGAATATTCTACTGATACAGGCGCTGCAGGTGTGGGGGAAATGTAAATGCGGGTTGACGCTGCCCCCTAGTGGAGGCAGGGTGAATAGCCATTGTGACAGTTTAGTGAAAAGTGTAAGTCTTTGGAAATAAGAAAATCTAAATAAATCACATTTGATATAAGTTTGTTCGTTATTTAGGTTTGAGCTGTAGAAGCAGAAGCCTCTTCGAAAGTAAAAGCATTGAACTTGAGATAAAGTTTGGTCAAGGGACAATCCGCGAGTGGTAAAAAAAACAAGATGACACCGATGAAAAAAACACGTACGATCTGTCATTTGATTACATTAAATCAACAAAATGATAGCTGTAGGCTTAATTGACTTTGCCGCAATATTTGAATACAAGATACTACTGGTTAGTACCGGTATATATATATGTTATATATATACACATATATATATACATATATATATAACCCATCATCCTAACCCCTGAGAAGAACGGTTATATGCGGAGAATGAATTTCCCTCATAAAGTCTTCTTCTAAGTGCATGTGTGTGTGTGTGTGTGTGTGTGTGTGTGTGTGTGTGTGTGTGTGTGTGTGTGTGTGTGTGTGTGTGTGTGTGTGTGTGTGTGTGTGTGTGTGTGTGTGTGTGTGTGTGTGTGTATGTGTGCTTACAATAAGTCAGCAAAATGTCAGAAATGTCAATTGTTAGAGGTTATCTTGGGACAGGCCATGAAGGCTATCTATGTAAGCAGGAAGAAGAAGATTGACGAAGCAGTGGACATCGATGTTAGATTATTGTTCACCAGGACGGTTAAAGCCAGATCCTTGATTGATTTGAATTATTACAAAGAAATTAAGGATATACATCAGTTTAACCTCACATGGGCTCTAAGTGATGTGTTCTGCTCTGCAATAGAATATCAACTTGTTCAGTGGATTTGATGAGACTTGATATGTTCTTATGTTTTTATTTTCTACGTAAAATGTTTTTATTTAAAGGTGGCTTGTATGTGTAGCTTGATGTAACATTGAAAGAATAGTCAGTTAAAAAATAAAATCTCTCTCTCTCCCCCCTTTCTCTATCTCCCCCTCCCTCGCTCCCTCCGTCTCTCCCCCCCCTCGCTCTCCCCTCTCTCTCTCTCTCTCTCTCTCTCTCTCTCTCTCTCTCTCTCTCTCTCTCTCTCTCTCTCTCTCTCTCTCTCTCTCGCTCTCTCTCTCTCTCTCTCGCTCTCTCTCCCCCCTCTCCCTCTTTTTTTGTCGATGCTCAAAGGACCTTAACTGCATAGTTAATGTTAGATTAGATTCGATTCTAATGTATTGTCATTGCAGCACAAGTAGCGAAAAGAAGTTGTAATTTAACCAGAGTGTAAATGTTACAGTAAAGACCATGGTAATATATAATGTACAGTGGTTGAATAAGATGTAAAAACAGTCTACTATAAAAACCGGTAGAAAATAACTTAGAGTATAGAGTATGTATGAGATATGTGCAGAATTATAGGTATATATATATATATATATACACAGGTATACTATGTCCTGAACTATGGTCCAGGTCCAGAGAGATAACTTTTAGCACTTTGAGTTTTGTCTACGCAAATTAAAAGGTTGCTTATAATAAATATATATAAATATATATAAATATCATTTATTATTATTATTATTATTATAAGACCAGCTCCGCTCTGATGAAAAGCAGAGTGTAAATAAATACACACTTTACACTTTATATTTATACTGCTATACCGTCATCTTCATATTTATTTATACTGTAAATATGTACATATGTGTAGTTATATTTTTTAACACTAACTAATAAAGCACATCTATAGTATAGTATATATATATATATATATATATATATATGATATAATATAATAACATTTCACTGTACACTGTACCTTATGATACATGTAAATCTATACTATACACAATGAAGCATGGTGACCACGTCAGCGTTAAACCGAAGCATCAGTGTCATGAGTGTTTGTTGTGTGAAGAAGATTCTTTCCTACCTCGTTAGCGCAGCAGCTTCTTCAGTTGAGAACGGTGGGAGGATGTGAGCTCTCTCCCTGCTCTCTGCCTCCTCTTATAGCCTCCTATAGCCTAAAGTAAAAGCATTGAACTTGAGATAAAGTTTGGTCAAGGGTCAATCAGCGAGTGGTAAAAAAACAAGATTACACCAATGAAAACAACACAAACAATACCATCTGTCATTTTATTACATTAAATCGGATAACAAAATGATAGCTGTAGGCTTTATTGACTTTGCCGCAACATTTGAATACAAAATACTACTGGTTAGAATATACTCTTGCTGATACAATATAGTACTACTACTGAATACAATATAGTACTACTACTGAATACAATATAGTACTACTACTGAATACAATATACTACTACATGATATGAAATGGAAATATATAATTAAATAAAAAAATAATTATAAAGTAGTGAAAGGGGGAAAAAGCGTGTGAAATGGCAAGTGTGGCGTGAGGCGTGTGAAGAGGTTAAATTGCGTGACTCTCACTCTCAAATCTCTCAAAAAAGGGTGAGACTTGGCAGCTCTGCTGTGTGTGTGTGTGTGTGTG
Organism: Muraenolepis orangiensis; assembly: GCA_027704905.1. Lineage (NCBI taxonomy): Eukaryota > Metazoa > Chordata > Actinopteri > Gadiformes > Muraenolepididae > Muraenolepis > Muraenolepis orangiensis. Next base: position 5,524,591 of record CM051012.1, on the reverse strand, counting down.
TGTGTGCGTGTGTGTGTGTGTGTGTATGTGTGTGTGTGTGTGTGTGTGTGTGTGCTTACAAAAAGTCAGAAAATGTCAGAAATGTCAATTGTTAGACGTTATCTTGGGACAGGTTCACCAGGACTGTTAAAGCCAGATCCATGATTGATTTGAATTATTACAAAGAAATTAAGGATATACATCAGTTTAACCTCACATGGGATCTAAGTGATGTGTTCTGCTCTGCAATAGAAGATCAACCTAGTTGTTCAGTGGATTTGATGAGACGTTATATGTTCTTATGTTTTTATTTTTTACGTTTAAAAAAATAAAAAATAAAAAAAAGATTTTTTGTGTCAGGATTTGCAGTTCTGCCTCCCCGCATTCACAGCCCTCGTCCAGGTAGCCACGCCCCCTTTTCACGGTCCGCATATTGGTCACCGTTTCCCCAGCCCTCACCCGGGTAGCCACGCCCCCTTATTACATCCCGCACTCCAGTCACCGTTTCCCGAGGCCTCACCCGGATAGCCACGCCCCCTTATTACATCCCGCACTCCTGTCACCGGTTCCCCAGCCCTCGTCCTGATAGCCACGCCCCCTATCACGTCCCGCATTCATGTCACCGTTTCCCAGCCCTCGTCCTGATAGCCACGCCCCCTATCACGTCCCGCATTCATGTCACCGTTTCCCAGCCCTCGTCCTGATAGCCACGCCCCCTTGTTAGTGCTCCCCGCAACTGCAGCGCATCACCGTTAATTTCCCCCTCATGTTTTCCTGCCCGTCTTATTGGCTGCCTGGGACATCATTGTTTCCACCTGTTATGTTCCGGGTGTTTAAATAGGCGGCATCTTCTTTTGTTCGGCCGGTTCATTATATTATATATACTGTTTTGTTGGTTGTTAGACTCGTACTTGTTTCACGGTTTGAGACTTGTTTCATGTTACAGTGCTTACTCGTTCATGTTTCCACGTCATGCCACCGTCAGGTTTTTGGTAATTAGCTTTTGCTTTTGAGCTTTATGCGTTTCCATCTAAGGAATTTTTTGTGTTACTGTATTTATCAGTAAAGACATCGTGTCGTGCATTTGGGTTCACCTCCGAAGTCCCCGTTCCTCATTCTCCCCGCGCAACCCGTGACAGCTTGTATGTGTAGCTTGATGTAAGATTGAATGAATAGTCAGTTAAAAAAATATATATATATATATTGTGGCATGCACCCGTTGGCGGAGGGAGGACAACAGCGGTTGCGGTTGTAAAACAAAGGATTTATTTGTTTAAACAGGTGGGGGTAAGGGGAAAAGGGAATAACTGCAAATCAAACGGTCCTCCCGGTTGGGGTACAATCTCCCACTCTCTCGGTCGTTCCGGGGTAGCTGTCCTGGGCCGGGCTCGGGGTTGTTGGTCCGCCTCCTGATGCTCCCGTTAGGGCAGCAACACTGCCGCCAGGGGTTAAGGCTGGGAACAGAAACAATCACGGTTACAATCCTGCTTTCGGCAATAACGCTCACATAGCGCGCCGCGGCTTTCAGTCCGGGTTGGCCTGCGGCCTCTTACCACATACTGTTCGCCCCTCTTCGTTTCATGCTCTTCCTTTTATTCCTGTCTGCCGCTTCTTGAGTGGCTCCCTCCAGGTGTACGGCATCAGGCCTGATGAGCCGCTCCAGGTGTTCCCCATTCGGCCTGACGAGTGGGCGGTTACCGTCTGAGCTCTTCGTGGTGCCAATCCTGCTAGGAGCTCAGCGGTGTAGTACCGCTGTTCTACCACCTGCCCCAAGGGTTGCCCAGAATGCTTCCCAGTGGAGCCCGGGGCGCCACATACCCCCTTCCTCAGCTCCAAGCCAGGGCGGGGAGTGCCCACCCAGACTACAGGCCTTCTGACCTTCGGGACAGGGCATCTGCGTTCCCATGCAAAGTTAGGTACAACCTGTCGGTAGTATCCCCCTCCTCTACGGGCGCCTCCTGGCGTCCAACCCGCTCTTGAAGGGGTATTCCCGGTGGCATTTGAGGGAAAACAGATCCCGACTGTTGTAATGTATATGATATCTGTTTTGTGTTACACCACTAGGGGAGCTCTAGTATAAAAGACCACCAGTATTGCACTTCTGTTGCTTCCGTATTGACAAGTGAACTCTGTACATGCTACCAGCTTTTCGATATAAAACAAACAAGTTTATACTGCACTCTTTTGTGGTCCGTATCATTGCTCAAGTTACTACACCGACAGTAGCGGTGCGGGGGCCAACCCCGCTCCTCTGGACCGTCTGTGTCCCAGTCGAAGATCCGGGGGGGTGGAGGAGATTCGGTGGGCGGGAGGGGCCTGGGAAGAGAGCCACCCCTTCTGCCCAGGTCGGTGGGAGTCCTCTCTGGAGGTCTCCTCTGGACCCTCCTCCAGGGGTCTCCGCTAGGGGTCTCCTCCGGAACCTCCTCTGGAGTCTCCTCTGGGGTCTGCTCTGAACCCCCTCTGTAGTCGACAGACGGGGACCACGTGATGTCCTCAAGTGAAAGCGGAGCGACGTCCTCCGCCGGGTGCGAAGCGGCGTCCTCCGCCGGGTGCGGAGCGGCGTCCTCCGCCGGGTGCGGAGCGGCGTCTTCCGGCGGGTGCGGAGCGGCGTCTTCCGGCGGGTGCGGAGCGGCGCCCTCCGGCGGGTGCGGAGCGGCGTCCTCAGGCGGGTGCGGAGCGACGTCCTCCGGCGGGGGCGGAGCGACGTCCTCCGGCGGGGGCGGAGCGACGTCCTCCGGCGGGGGCGGAGCGACGTCCTCCGGCGGGGGCGGAGCGACGTCCTCTGGCGGGGGCGGAGCGACGTCCTCCGGCGGGGGCGGAGCGACGTCCTCCGGCGGGGGCGGACCCAAAACGCGGGGCCATTCCTCTCGGCCACTTTCCCGGAGTCCTTTGCGCTGCGCGCTCCCAGCGCTGTGTGATGGCCTTCTGCAATCTTTGTTGTCCCTGCAACAATGTTGTCAGCAACTCCCTTAAGGCTGGATCCAGGTCTTCGGTTGTGAGCTGGGTCAACATGCCCGCATCCTCCACCATTTGTGGCATGCACCCGTTGGCGGAGGGAGGACAACAGCGGTTGCGGTTGTAAAACAAAGGATTTATTTGTTTAAACAGGTGGGGGTAAGGGGAAAAGGGAATAACTGCAAATCAAACGGTCCTCCCGGTTGGGGTACAATCTCCCACTCTCTCGGTCGTTCCGGGGTAGCTGTCCTGGGCCGGGCTCGGGGTTGTTGGTCTGCCTCCTGATGCTCCCGTTAGGGCAGCAACACTGCCGCCAGGGGTTAAGGCTGGGAATAGAAACAATCACGGTTACAATCCTGCTTTCGGCAATAACGCTCACATAGCGCGCCGCGGCTTTCAGTCCGGGTTGGCCTGCGGCCTCTTACCACATACTGTTCGCCCTCTTCGTTTCATGCTCTTCCTTTTATTCCTGTCTGCCGCTTCTTGAGTGGCTCCCTCCAGGTGTACGGCATCAGGCCTGATGAGCCGCTCCAGGTGTTCCCCATTCGGCCTGACGAGTGGGCGGTTACCGTCTGAGCTCTTCGTCCAATCCTGCTAGGAGCTCAGCGGTGTAGTACCGCTGTTCTACCACCTGCCCCAAGGGTTGCCCAGAATGCTTCCCAGTGGAGCCCGGGGCGCCACAATATATATATATATATATATAAATATTTCATGTGTCATTGCGCAGCACAAGTACGGTACAGCGAAAATAATTTGGCATCTAACCAGAGTGCAAATGTTGCAGTGAAGTCCATGGTAATATATCATTTATAGTGGTTAAATAGGATGTAAAGGACGTCTAAATATAAAAACGGTATAAAATAACTTATAGAGTATGTATAAGATAAGGGCTATCATACAGGTATGTAACCAATAAATATGTAAACTATAGGTAGAGGTAGGATACTATGGGGATACTATAGGGAGTTATGATATGATGTTATGATATAGTGAGCAGAGTTCAGAGTTTGTACTGTGGGCAGAAGAGGCGGCAAGGTTGGGGGGCAGCGGGGGGGAGGGGGGCTGAGGCTGTCATCGTGGTACAGAGTTCAGGGAGATGACAGCTGAGGGGAAGAAGCTGTTCCTGAACCTGCTTGACTTGGAACAAAAGTTCCTGTAGCGCCTCCCGGAGGGGAGGAGGGCAAGCAGTCCATGGTTGGGGTGAGAGGTGTCTTGGACAATTTTACGTGCCTTCTTCAGACACCAGGGAGGGCCAATCCAACGATGCGTTGGCCTCTACAGCGCTTTCCGGACGGATGTGCAGTTGCCTTAACACACTGTGGTGAGGATGCTTTCAATGGCACATCGGTAAAAGTTCACCAGAATCTGAGGGGACAGGTGGGCTTTCCTCAGTCTCCTCAGGATGAAGAGACGCTGGTGAGCCTTTTTTTTTCCAGTGAGGCAGTGTTGAGGGTCCAAGAGAGGTCCTCGGAGATGTGGACCCCCAGCTCTAGTCTTTCTGAAGTCCACAATGAGCTCCTTGGTGTTCTTGGTGTTGAGGGCCAGGTTGTTGTCAGCGCACCACGCCACAAGGTGCTGGACCTCCTCCCTGTAGGCTGCTTCATCGTTGTTTTTGATGAGGCCCACAACCATTGTGTCGTCTGCAAACGTGATGATGGTGTTTGTACATGAGTGCAGTCGTGGGTGAAGAGGGAGTAGAGGAGAGGGCTCAGCACACATAAACATATATACATATACTACTACTAATGGATTTGCTACTGACACACTACACTACAACTACACTCTTAAAAAGTGACATAACATTTATATAACATTATTTAGCAGGTTACCGTCTTCGAATTTGGTTTCATATTGAAAACAACGACTTCCTTAGCAAGCTAATGCCTCTTATTTTTTGCGACTTAAAATCGAATCATCTTACCTGCATGTTTAGTGACACGTGTAAGTCTTTGGAAATAAGAAAATCTAAATAAATCGTATTTGATATAAGTTTGTTCGTTATTTTGGTTTGAGCTGCAGAAGCAGACGCCTTTTCGAAAGTAAACCATTGAACTTGAGACAAAGTTCGGTCAATCCGCGACCCCTAGTGGTGAAAACTAGAATACACCAATGAAAACAACACATACGATGTCATTTGATTTCATTAAATCGGATAAGAAAATGACAGCTGTAGGCTTAATTGACTTTGCCGAAATATGTTTCTGAGTATACATTTATCAATAGAACAGTCAAAATACATTTTTGAAATTCCAATAAGTGTCTTTATTGGGAAATTAAAGATTTTCCTGTAAAACATCAAATGTGATATCAAATTAACCAAAGCATAAATGTTAATGCTTAAACAGGAGCTTGACTGAGTTTTCACATTATTTAGTTCCACCGCAAAGTAAACCCAAAAGTATGTCAGTTAAAGACCTGAATTCTGTGAACCTGAATTCACATAAAGGTCGTTAAATCAGAATCCTAGTATTGAACGGAACACTAAATAAGACTAAAGTAACTTCAATGTCCCAGCCAACCAGTTGTCACCCTCGTACCAAAACAAGCTTCCAACACCAAGAAGTTGATAAGGTGATAAGGTCATCGGGGAGGCAGCTCCATGTGATCTGTTCCTCGTTAACACGTGGACACGGTGGTATACCGCAAGGCCCACAATGCAATGTTTGAACTAATATTTGAATGAATGACCTAAAAAGTTTCCCCATCACTCCTTTAAGGTAACCTGTTGTTAAACACAATCTTTATCTCTCCTCAGTTATTTTAATTCACAAGAAATACTCTTTATGTTCTCAAATGTCTCCATGGTTTGTTCTCCTCCTCATCCTCCTCCCTCAGACGTGGAGCTCTCCTCTTCCTCCTTCAGACGAGGAGCTCCCGCTCTCCTCCTCCTCCTCCACCTCCCGCCTTCAGACGAGGAGCTCCCTCTCTGCTCCTTCAGTCGAGACGCTCCTCCGTTCTCCTTTTCACCTCCTCCCTGTTGCCGTGGCGATGCCTTGCTCTAGAGCTCGGAGCGGGAGATGCGGGGACCCTTCCTCATCTCTTTCCTCTTCTCCTCCTTCCTCCTCCTCTTCTCCTCCTCTCTCAGGAGCCTCTGGAAGGCCTCTGCTGTGTGTAGCACCTGGTCGGGGAGAGATAGTAAATGTACTGTGTTTGTGTGAGTGTGTGTGTGTGAGAAGGTGTGTGTGTGTCTCACGTTGTCTCTCTCTGTACGGTATGGATTAATGAAGTCTGCCGTTTTCTCTGTTATACCAAGCTCCTGAGACATCTGGGGGGGTGGAGAGAGAGAGAGAGAGAGAGAGAGAGAGAGAGAGAGAGAGAGAGAGAGAGAGAGAGAGAGAGAGAGAGAGAGAGAGAGAGAGAGAGAGAGAGAGAGAGAGAGAGAGAGAGAGAGAGAGAGAGAGAGAGAGAGAGAGAGAGTCCATTATAGTTATTGGTGAGTGACTACATTATAGTTATCGATGAGTTGATCACCAGTGTGACTACATTATAGTTATTGATGAGTTGATCACCAGTGTGACTACATTAAAGTTATTGATGAGTTGATCACCAGTGTGACTACATTATAGTTATTGATGAGTTGATCACCAGTGTGAGGACGTGCTGGTGGGTGCCCCCGGTGAACACCCCTGTGTGGTTGCAGAAGCGCAGGCCCCAGCGCAGCATGCCGCTCCAGTCCGGGTTGCGGTCGTAGTAGTGGTGGACGATCCGGGGGAAGCGCAGCGCTACGTCCCCGAAGAACGCCGTGTTCTCCACCACGTGGGAATAGGCTGGGAGACGGAGACATCACACTACATATATATATATGGACATGGAACTGCTTCTCCCGAAAGGAGGAGAGAGAGCGGGGGGGGGGAGGGGGGGAGAAAAGGAGTGGGTTAGAGGAGAGGGTGGGGGAGAGAAGTCAGGGAGGGGAGAGGAGAAAAGGAGTTGGTGAGGAGTCAGGGAGGGGAGAGGAGAAAATGAGTTGGTGAGGAGTCAGGGAGAGGAGAGGAGAAAAGGAGTTGGTGAGGAGTCAGGGAGAGGAGAGGAAAAAAGGAGTTGGTGAGGAGTCAGGGAGAGGAGAGGAAAAAAGGAGTTGGTGAGGAGTCAGGGAGGGGAGAGGAGAAAAGGAGTGAGTTATAGGAGAGGGTGGAGGAGAGGAGGCAGTAGGGGGAGAGGGTGATGACGTGGAAGTCAAAACCTTCTTTGATCTTGTCTTCCAGGGGGAAGGGGTCTTCAGGCTGCATGTTGGCAGCCAATAGCACCGCCTTGGAGTCCTCCAGGACCTGAACCACAAGAGAACATATCAACATAGGGGCTACAGATATACTGTGAGCCTGGTCTATGCCAGCCACTGTTTGTGTCAGCCACACACACGGTGTGTGTGTGTGTGTGTGTGTACACCGTATTTTCCGGACTATAAGTCGCACTTTTTTTAGCTGTCTGGCTGGTCCTGCAACTTATACATACACAACTTAACTACGGCCATGAGATCAAATGACTCAACCAATCAAATCGTGTCATTCAGCTAGCAGATTACAGACAGAGTTAATATCGGCCGATAATGATCAACCGCCGATCGAGCGGAGCTTCCCTACTATCAACGGTTACGTCTCCAGTTACACAGGTGCAGTTACGTCTTCTGGCTGGTAAATAAAACTTGAAACATTGAAGTGACTTATATGTTTTTTTTCTCTTAACAACACATTTTTTGATAAGAGCGACTAATACTCAGGTGGAGCAGTTTGGAGAGAAGGTGAAAGCATTTCAGTGCAATTTATATATATATATATATATATATATATATATATATATAGTATATAAACCTTGAAGAGTCCTTTAAGCATGATGTCGATTATCTTGTATTGCTGGTTGACATCACTGAGCTCCACTAGGTTCTTCAGGGCGTTCAGCTGCTCCTTCCTCTTGGTCTCAAACAGACGCTTGTCTGGACACACACTCAGGAAAACACCCTGTAGCATACCCACTGTATTTCATACTGCAAGAGGGAATGGGGAGTAAGCATTTCATTGTACTTGTTGCAAATGGCAATAAAACATATTGAATCTTGAATGTGTAGCACAAACACTACATACATACAGGAGAACAACACCCCCCCACACACACACACAGTACACGCACACACACACACTTCACTCCAGCAGGTGGATACAGATCTCCAGATTGTTGTCGTGTTTGTGTTGGGGGGTCCTGGAGGGGTCCGAGCCCAGGGCCCTGGAGCCCAGGGCCACCGCCAGCAGCACAGTGCACACGCTCCACATCGCCAGCAGGGGGAGACACTCTGAGGAGGAGAGAGAGAGATGAACAGGGCTGCATTCAGACTGATGTTCATCCAGGTTTACTACTCAATAGTGTACACACACACACACACACACACACACACACACACACACACACACACACACACACACACACACACACACACACACACACACACACACACACACACACACACACACACACACACACACACACACACACACACTTTATTAATTAAGAGCTGAATTGTGTGTGTGTGTGTGTGTGTGTGTGTGTGTCTGCACTCATGTCTATCATCACCGCTGAGCCTGGTCTCAAAACATCACCCATACAGGATCTTCAGGTTAGAGTTGGCAATAAGCTGAGTCTGCTGAAGGCAGGAGGATCTTAATGGGTTCCATTCCAGGAGGCAGAGGGCGAAGGCCACTGCACCTGAAACCACTTTCCGGTTCGCAACCTCTGACACAGTGAACCAGAGACGGCTCTCTCACCATGAGAGATGGAGCGGGGAGAGAGAGAGAGAACATGGGGCAGATGGAAGCTGTGAGAATCTCTGAATATTTCATCAATCAGAAAGGAGCTGCAGGATGATCACAAGCAAGAGAGGATTCTGGGTATCTTTCTAATGAATGGTTCCAGCTGGTCGCGTTGAGGCCGCCCAAGTGGGACCTGAACCAACAGACGAGGAAAAAAAAAATGAAATCATCTAAATCGTTAGATGATAAATACAAGACACTAGAGCGTTGGACAATACCGCTAATGTCACTCAACTATGTATGTGTAATAATGGTGTTATAACGCATCATTGTGGATTGAGATTCCTGTAGATGGGAATGGTGACGTGTGGAGAACATAAGACATGTTGATGAGGAACATCAAAACAGCTTCCCTGCACGTCTCACAGGAGGAGATTTAGGAGACGGTTGCCCTGACAACCTGAGGCCACCACGCCGAAGAAGGAGAAACTAAACTGCCGTCGATGCAACTGTGAAAAAAATAATAAAACCCAACACAAACCCAACCCAACTCTGAGGTGAAGCTTCAGCTTCAGCTACAGAGTCAGCAGAATTCCGGGAACATCTCCTGGCCATCTTCCCGGCTCACTGCCATAAACCACTGCATTAGATACCCTCTAAGTAGCATCCAAGCGGCTCTAATCCTTGTAGACACGGTGGTGGGCAGAGAAAGGTTCCCCCGAGGTAGAAGGTGAGCATGTCCAGGCACTTACCTTGCCATCTTCTTCACCTCAATAGCACGGACTAAAAAACAACTGTCAACAACTGTCGGCAAGGGTTTCGGTATTAACCGTTTATCCAGGCTTATGAAGACGCGGTCGCCTGGAACCTCGCCACTTTCTCCAACAGATGGAGAAGGAGGTTCTTTATGGGCGACTTCATCCTCCCGCCAGCCGGTGTGTACTGGTAATAAATCTCTCCAATGAGTCTACGGTCATGTAATGAAGGCCTTCATGGAGCTGCTATAGGATTTGCTGCTTTAAAACGCACCACACACACACACACACACACACACACACACACACACACACACACACACACACACACACACACACACACACACACACACACACACATACACACATACATACATACATATATATATATATATATATATATTGCAGACAGGTGACGGGTTTCACATGAGCCCATGATCAATTCAAGTCTGTAGATATAATTAGAAGTAGAGCCCTTAGTTCTTCACAGTTCAGAGTATCAAAGGGTTTCTCACTGAAGGCCCTACATGATTCAACACCCCCCTATCCCCTGAGGAGAAAGTCCACTAATTATGAAGAAAGACGTTGAAAGGGAACATGCCTCCTTCATCCTCGTCCTTCAATAGATTAGACCCATGCAGGGACCCCTTATCAACACATAGCAGGTGTCAGGATCACATAACTGGGTACCCCCCACCACCACCACCACTCTCATCATGCAGCTGCAGCGCGCGGACATGCGTCATGTGGAGGACGACCATCACGGCCAATATTCCAATACCAACTCGTGAACCTTCAATTAGAGATTTGGCTAATTGGTTGTCCGGTCCAAATGACCCATGTGTTGATTCATGTGTCGCCAGGTGACCAAGCCGATGGATATACGCTTACAAATCCCACGGGTTTGTATTATTATTATTATTATAACATGTTACTACTGCTATACCAAGCTGTGTATTAAAACATCTTGAATCTGGTTGGACACTTCATATTGTATACTCGACATGCTTTAGTGTGTGGGCATGGAGCTTATTCAACCGCGTTCAAAATTCAACATTGGAAGCCGTCAACGCATCTGTGGTCCAGCTGGACTCGCTGAACAGCTCGCCTGAGCGGCCAATGGGATGTGGACACTACGGATCACTCACCGTGTGGTGGTGTGAAAGCAGCAGCAGCAGCAGCAGCAGCGTCAAACCGAAGCTGAGCTCAGATGATAGCTCGGATACCGCTCCAAGTCCAACTTAACTGCACGTCTCAAAAATACAAAGGTCTGACGCCGTCGATTAGATGTGTACGACCCTCAAGCGCCGACGCTGCGTTGGAGAGGTTCATTTGCATGCGGCGCTCGACTCGCCACTCTGCCAGCGCCACGATCATAAGAGGAGTTGCCGTGGACGAATGACAAGCGATTAGAGGCGGGGGACGCGGTTTCCACACGGTCACTTTAGAGCAACACACACACAGAGCGGTGCGCACGTAAATATTTCCCCAGCGAGCTGATATTATACTGTTATATTTGGATGATTATTACATATTTTATCGGCAGGGACACTTGAGTGACAATATTGATGGTAATTTTATATTTTTTATTTTATTATGAATGAACAAAAAAACAACAACACATAAGGAACGTATCAAATAGACAACAAGTATTGGTTTGGCTGATTTGAGTCAACAGACAAAGGTTCATTACGCGTTCAACTCCTCCAAGCTGATGGGGTTGTCATGGTGAAGTCAGAGAGACAGATGGACACGTCTCCCACGCGACTGACATGGCCGATCAAGGACTAACCAGAGTAGCGGTAGAGAGAGAGAGAGAGAGAGAGAGAGAGAGAGAGAGAGAGAGAGAGAGAGAGAGAGAGAGAGAGAGAGAGAGAGAGAGAGAGAGAGAGAGAGAGAGCAGTCAATCACAAACGAGAGAGAGAGAGATCAGTCAATCACAAACGAGTTAGAGAGAGACAGAGAACGAGAGAGAGGGTGAAGAGAGCAGTCAATCACAAACGATTTAGAGAGAGAGAGGGGGGGGGGAGGGGGAGAGTGGAGGAAAGTGTAACAAGCAGACTGATCCATCATTTGTCAGGTCGAACCACTCGAGGGGGTATCTGTCCATGTGTCTTTAGTAGAGAGCAGGGTGGGCAGGCATGAGTATTATACAGTAGCTCAGGAGGTATAACGGTCGTCTGGCAACAAGAAGGTTGCTGGTTCGATCCCCCGGCTCCTCCTTAGCAAAGTGTCGAGGTGTCCCTGAGCAAGACACCCTAACCCAAACTGCTCCTGACGTGCTGGCTGTCTCCTTGCATGGCTGACTCTGCCGTCGCTGGATGAATGGGTGAATGTGAGGTATGACTTGTAAAGCGCTTTGGATTAAAGCGCTATATAAAAAGCAGTCACCATTACCATACAGTACATCTGTGTTGAATAACCATCAGAGGTACGCCATGGGTCCTCGACCCCGGAAGATCTTCTTCCTGCTACGTTTTCCTCTTTAAATGATGGACAAGCAGATGGTACGTGTGGTAAGTGTGGCCACTCAAAGCGCTTTACAGGCTTTTAAATGCTTTTTGCACAATTCCACACATGTACATATCGTCACTTTATTGTTCTTCTTATTGTGTGTATAGTATTTTTTACAGTATTGTGTTTTCGAAATTCACACAGCGGAAGGGAAAGGAGGGTAAGCATTCCATTGTAAATAAAAATCCTAAATCTTGAAGTCAAGCCTCACTCTCACCCATTCATACACACTTTCATCCACCGACAACAGAGTCAGCACGTTGGGAGCAGTTAGTGTTAGGGTGTCTTGCTCAGGGACACCTCGACACTTGGCTCGGAGAAGCCGGGGAATCAAACCAGCAACCTTCGGGTTGTCAGACGACCGCTCTACCTCCTGCCGCCCCATCCACCATCCGTATTAGTATTAGTATAATATTATTATAGTATTAGTATAGTATTTCTGGAGGAGAGGTGCACGTAACCTAGGGCTACGGCGAAGCTATGGCGGATGTTTAATACTATATTTAAACTGTAAAGGATACAGTATGCTGGCAGACGGCCCCAGATAGGGGGTGTGGGGGTCCCTGAGGGCTAGGGACCCCATCATCGTTCTGGCCTTCTGTCTGAGCTCCTCCGTTAGGGACAGATCCAGGGAGCTCTGGAATTTTAAGACACCAGACCCATACACACACACACACGCACACGCACAGGATTCTGTTACAAAACTTGAGGATATATACTGTATATATACATATTGTTTTTGTGTGTATGTGTGTACCTGTGTGAGTAGCAGGTGTAGGGTGTGTTCTGCTTCCGGTTCCAGCTCCCTGAGGCTCCGCCCCTCCAGAACCTCCATCAGCTGACCCACCTCGTCCCTGCCCCCCTGCTGAAGCAGCTACACACACACACACATGCACACCAAGTACCAGAGGTGTTAAAGCTTAGTTACACAGTTGGTGTAACTAAGGGATACACCAACCGCATTTGAAAACGTTCAAATATTTCCAATGGAGTACTCAGAACTGTAAATCCAGCTTGACTGTACTGTGTTCAAGTCCACAAAAACACACACACACACACACACACACACACACACACACACACACACACACACACACACACACACACACAGAGGAAGTGGGGTCTGACCAGGCTGAAGAGGGTGAGTGTGGCAGGGTGCAGCAGGACTCTATCTCCTGAGCTGAGTAACGAATAGACAAGCAGCCGGTTCCATGGCTGCTGTACCACATACTGAGCTGAAAGAGAGACATGTAGACATAGAGAGAGAGAGAGAGAGAGAGAGAGAGAGAGAGAGAGAGAGAGAGAGAGAGAGAGAGAGAGAGAGAGAGAGAGAGAGAGATACACATGATTGTCTGCATCCTAAAAGTCAATACCATTCTGTTTATATCTCAATCACACACAAACACAAACACACACACACACACACACACACACCAGCAGTGGGACTGCGTCGCTGCAGGAAGTCCAGCAGAGCACGGAGACAATTGACTGAAGCTCTCAGCAACACATCCTGCGCCTGGTAGAGAGGCAAAGACAATCAACAGGATTAGGGAGAGAGAGAAACAGACAGACATTCAACAGGACCAGGGAGAGACACTCAGACAGACATCAACAGGACCAGGGAGAGACACAGACAGACATTTAACAGGACCAGGGAGACAACTTTCCTGTACTACAATAGTCTACACATTTAGTTTCCATGCTTTGGCATTGTAAACGTTAATGTTTCCCATGTCAATAAAGCTCTTTGAGTTTAAACGAGACAGAAAATCAACAGGGTCTTGAGATGTGTTCTTTATTGACAAACAAACAACAAAACCAACCTGTAGCACAAGTCCACAGAGGGCAGAGGCAAGGCAGCGTGCTCCCCGGGACCCCAGGGGATACAGGCAGCTGTCTGAGGTCTCTAGGGGCCGGGGGCCCGTCAGCCAGGGGCCAGTGGTCACACACACCAGGGACGACTTCAGGTCCACCTCCAAGAGGGACTGGAGGAGCTTGAGAGAACTGGCTGGAGAAAGGAGAGGAGAGAAGAGGAGACAGAGAACAGAGGAGAAAGAAGGAAGAGAGAGGAGAGGAGAGGTTTTGGTTTTCAAAATACCTTTATTGAACAAAAACACAATGACACAAGATCACACTCACCTCCCCACTTGGAGGGATTCAGTAATTAAAATGATAATAAATAAATAAATAAAACATTTTCTTGATCCAGTAACACAAACACCAACATTGACTTCCCGAAATTAAAGTTCCAACGTAATGAGCCCGACAAACATCCATTGAATCCCGAGAATGTTGTCCATGATCGTCCCACATCAGGAATACAGTAGGTCTTGGTGTACGACCATCTAAAACCATCCAAACCCCTTCCAGCCTGTTTAATAAGGCTCTAGAGTTATTTCGAATCTGCTGTCTGCTTCTCCACAGGCAGCTTGTATACCGGCACCGCCATCTGCCTTTCAGGGAAGAGTCTGAACCAGAGAACTGGGCCCACCTCGACCCCCGCCAGAAACCTGAGGTTCAGAGTCTTACACACAGATGGTATATTAACTTTTCCACAAGTCTGAACCGTGTCCTGGTGGGAGGGGCCTCAAGGTGAGCTGGCCTGCTCCTTCATGCCAGTCCCCTGTCGCCGGTGGGACTGTTGTACAGCTGGCCTCTCGAAGACTGGTTTGCCGGCTGGCAGGCTGTAACGTCCAGGCTGTAGTGTCCTTGGGCTCTTCAAACATACCCGGAATGCCGCTGGTGGCACGGGGGAACTATAACAACCGCCATGCCTGCAGCACCGAGGTGTAGAGAGGAGTCAGGCCGGACAGGTTCCTCTGGTGGAGGCAGGAACAGCTGCTTGTGGCCATGCCTCCCCACACTCCTGAGCAGCAGCTTTCCAACATTAATTATATTTAAAGTTCCAGCGTAAAAAGTATTTATTGAGAGAAAGGGTAAAGAAAGGACAGATACAAAGACACCCTGTGCTGCATGCTCATGGCTTCTTAGTTTTTTGGCCAAGTTTGACTTGTATTTTCCTTAAAGTTGTCATGTGCTTTTTAAGCCGGTAACATCTTCGCTTGTCCAACACATCAGCCATTGAGGCGGTGTCTGACTCTGAGTCGTTCTCCATGTCCTCTCCCTCCCCAGCGTCTGACACTCTGAGCCAGGGACGTGCACAGACATTTTCGGGGGCAGGAGCTCAGGTGAGAAAAAGGGCACTTCCCATAATCATTTTATAAAAAAATGTTTTAAAACAAAAAGTTAAATATAGTTGCACATCTCTGACTTACTGACCAATTAATTGTAATACCCTCACACTCACGCAATTGTTTAATACTCAACAGAATTCTACAAAATAATCAGTTAGCACAGAGACTACACACAAGAGCAGACAACAACAAAGGAAACTATGCCACAATGTGCATGTTTTCTATGCTACTAGTTAAAATTGCTATAATAATTAGTTTATTTTACCACAACAATAAGTCCTTTGAATGATTTTTGTGGTATTAAAATAAATAAATAACATAACACAAAAATCTTCACACAAAACTTAAAAAGGCTGTTCTCTACATAAATACGCAAACCAACCTACACTCCAAACTACAAGTAGGCCTAAGTTTAGTTGCAAAAATTACGCTAGTGCATTCTGCTCTCATCTCCTACTCATTTAGTTATTTAGTTATTTAATTGGACAAAACACATAAAAAATGCTGAAAAAACAGTGCAAAAATATTTATTAAGAACATGCAAAAATACTGCAACTTTACTGAAATTATTACAAACAAGGTCTTGAACTCTGAAATTAAATATTATAAATATAATATAATTAAATGTTAATAACTTATTTTGTTACTAACTTTCTTTGTGCCTTGTATCTTTCTTTGCATTTGGAAGTTGTTAGATCTTGTCTTCACTTGTTGTCTCTCCTTCCTCCCTTACAGCAGCTTGGAGAAGGACCTCTCCACTGTTGCTGTTGACACTGGAATTGTTGCATAGGTTCTTATCATTTCCACAAGTGTTGGAAAGATATTCTGTCCACTGTTGTCTCTTAGTGTTTTCAATATCCCCTTCATGGTGCATGTGTTTGGGAAAGAGGCATGAAAAACCCTGAGCTCTGTTTTCAACTTCTGCTCCTCTCCTCCATAGAACTCACAAAGCATGTGAAAGGCTTCAAGGGAGTCAGGACCCATTGCATCTTTGCCCATCCAGTTGTTGGCCTTGGTCAAAGTGTGGAGTGCATTCAGTATTTTACTAGACTCTGTCTCGCCATTTCCCCTAAATCTTTTTAGTTCCTGAGAAAGAACATCTACGAATTAATAGTACACCTTCCCTCTATAGTAGTCTTCTACTGACTGGAAGGAATGGCTCTCTGTGGCTGCAATAGTACTCTGCCGATACTTTGCAGGCACCCTCCTCTGCCTTTGCTGTCCTGTGGGGATGCTGATCCCAGCGGCTTCTGCCTTTTCAGTGGCACTCTTAAACAGTTTTCAAAACTGTTCTTCTGTCCTGAGGTTGGACAAGGTGTCCATCACTCCATCAACAACAGTATATGCTGTGGACAGATCAATGTCGCAGTTCTGTAGAGCATCAGAGGCAAGTGCAGTGACCTCAAAGACTGGAGTGGTGATCTCAAGGCAAAGGAAAAACTCAAAGTCTATGGCTTTAAGGTACATCTTGGCATCTCCAGCAGCAGTATCTGGAGGCTCCTGCTCTGTTATGTCAGTGAGGACCTTGACCACAGTACTCATCACTTTAAGGACTTCAGGGCTTTTTCTCTGCATGCCCAATGTGTGTCAGAGAGCTTCTGCAGTTTAATTATACGCTCTCCAGGGTGCAGGGCCTCTTGGCATTTCACAAATGCAGTGTGTCTTTTTGTAGAGCTGGTAAAAAACACATAGAGCTTCTCTACCAGGTTGAAAAGCTTTGTTATTGTGTTGCAGTATTCTTGACTGCAGTCCTCTGTATTGACCACTCATATTGGCAGCGCCATCATAGCCTTGACCACGCATGTTTTGGATCTGTGGGTCATTGTTCTTAAGCAAGTCAAGAACTGTTTTCTCCATCTCCTCACCTGTTGTTTTTGACACATTGCAGACCTGGAGGAAGCACTCCTTGACTTCCATTTCATACACATAACGCATGACAAAAGAGACCTGCTCGCAATGAGATACATCAGTGGTTTCATCCATGAGTACTGAATATATATTAGCCTCCTCTATTCCTTTCCTTATCTCTCTTTTTGTGAATGTGGCGAGGGCTTTTATGATATTGTTTTGTGTTCTGTTTGAGAGGAGTGAAACTTGACATCTCTTCTTACCCATTTTCTGGTCATTGACATTATCCAAATGTAGCCGGAGTACACTATCGTACTGGCTAAACATTTTAACAAGTTCAAGGAAGTTGCCCTGGTTTGAGCTTGTGGCAGACTCGTCACCCCTGAAAGCCTTCCCTGTTGTGCTAGACATTTTTATGTCAAGTTATGTCAATTAATCGGGTAAAAAATTCTCTGTTTCTTTGTTTCTCTTGCTCTCTTATTGCCTTTCCTTGAACATCTGATACCTCAAAAGCTGCTTGTAAAGCACTCTTTTTGTATGTGTTCCATCGCACCATGCTTGTTAAGTGGGCCTCTGAGTCTGCATGTTCTTGCATTTTTTCAAGTCCCCTTTTCCAGTTGTTTACACCAGCTCTCCAACTCTCCAAGCACTCTTGTTACTGTACTTTTGTTCATTGAGAAAAAGCCGACAGCTGAAGCAGTACATACTGTCTTTTTCGGGTGAATACTCCCAACCAGGGCTTATTTTCATACCACATCTTTTGAAATGATCGGCCTTCAGTATTTTTGAGAAATCTAAGGACAGGTTGGCATGGTCCTCTAGCAACACACATTTTCACATAGCTGGCAATATATTTGAGATCAAAAGCATGGTTGTGGACAGGATCTGTTGGATACTTTAAGGATGCAATTTTTGATATGACCTCTTCTACACTACTCACAGTTTCCTCAACATTACCCTCTTCTATGGCTTCCTCAAACTCAACATTATCCATCGTTTCCCCTGTTCCCCTGTTTGTGCGGGCAGGCGAAGCGCTTGTGTCCCACATCTCCACACTCAAAGCACTTCATCTGCCCTGCGCTGGTGTACACTGTGCAGAAGCCTTCTCCGTGCTTCACCCTGAACGACACCTCCAGAGTGTTCGTAGGAGAGTCTAGGAACATTAATACCTGTCGCCTCAGGGACTGCACATGCTTCAGTTTGGGATCCTTACATCCCAAACTCACCGTTTTGAACCCGCTAGCGAATTTCCCAAATCTCTGTAGCTCGTTCTTCAGCAGCTCATTGGGAATGAACGGCGGAACACCGGAGACGGTGATCCGCGTAGAAGATACCGACAGCGGGGAGACCTGCACATACAAGTCCCTAATAAACACGCTGCTGGCGACCAGCTGATGTACTATCTGCTCACTTTTAACAAAAACTACCACCGGTTTGTTCATCCTGGAGGCGAACACCAGGTTTCCATGACCCACCTGCTCCCCGGCGGCCAGCAGAGCCTCCTCCACCGACACGCTACTGTCATGCGGGGCGATCCGCACAAACAAGTTTACTCGAAACCCAAACGCAAATTCAAATCTCCACCACCACCGGAAACGAGGAGAGGAGAGGAGAGGAGAGGAGAGGAGAGGAGAGGTTTGGTTTTCAAAATCCCTTGAATCGATCAAAAACAATTTACACTGGATAACACTCACCTCATCACATAGAGGGATTCCATGCTTAAAATAATAAATCAATAGAACAAAAAAACAATCACAAACACAGCACTCATATATGGAGTCTCAGCTCACCATCCTCCACAAGCACCCCTGTATGTTGTCCATCAGGTGGTAGTAGGTGTGCTCCACCCTCAACCTGGCTCTCAGAAGCCCCTGCAGCACTGGCAGCAGCGCCACGCTCCCCACACCCTGCACTCGGTTCCTGCGTGTCAGCCAGATAGCCATCTTAGCAGCACCGGATAGAAAGTTCAAAAGGGTGTGCACACCCTTCTTCTTAGCAGAGTATTTTGGGCCAAAGATGAATAAAACAAAATAAAACTCCTCCCCAAGGCCCTGAAACCAGCTTTTGAGTATAAACAAGGCTGACAGTCGAGGACACTGGATAAACAAATGCTCCAAGGTCTCAACCTCTGAACAAAAAAACACCCCTCCCCCAGCTCTGGATCAAGGTGCGCTTGGTACCTATTTGTGGCTATCGCCCCATGCACAATCCTCCACTGGAGGTCTGCTGTCTGCTTCTCCACGGGCAGCTTGTACAGGCACCGCCAGCTGCCTTTCGGGGAAGAGTCTGGATCCAGGAACTCGGCCCACCTCGACTCCTTGACCCCCGCCAGAGACCCGAGATTCAGAACCTTTACGCACAGATTGTAGTTTTTCTTTTTCCCACAATCCTGAAACATGCCCAGGTGGGGGGGCCTCAAGGTGAGCAGCTGGCCTGCTCCCTCATGCCAGTCCCCTACCGCTGGTGTGACCTGCAGAGAGGGGAAGCTGTAGTCACAGTCCTCGATCCACTGCTCACACAGGTCGGCGTCCTCTGCAAAGGCCCTCAGGGACTTTGGCAGGGCAGCACAGACCTCCTTCACCACCTGATCTAAAATCCTGATGGACGAGGTATTGCTTCTTCTCCTTAGGGCCTCGAGAGAGGTTGCCTTCGCCTTCATGAGGTGACCTACTGTTGTACAGCCGGCCTCTCTAAGACTGGTTTGCATGCTGGAAGACTGTAATGTCCTTGTCCTCAGTAGGCCATTGAAGAACAAGGGTTCTTCAAACACCCACATGCCCGGCATCTCACTGGTGGCACAGGTGAACTTGAAGATGTGCCATGCCTGCAGCACCGAGGTGTAGAAAGGGGTCAGGCCGGACAGGTCCAGCTCCTCTGGAGTGAGCAGGAACAGCTGCTTGTGGTAGCTAAACCTCCCGACACTCCTGAGCAACAGCTTTCCAATGTTCAGCCAGCTCGGTCCACAGTCGTACAACAGCCTGCTAACAGTCCGCAGACGGAAGGAGGCGATCTTGGACTGGATGTGATCAGTCCTTTCCCTCCCTCAGCTAGCGGCAGGTAGAGAGCCGCTGCGCGGACCCAGTGCCGCCCCGACCAGAAAAAGTCCACAATCTCTCACTGGATGTCTTCCATCAGGTTTCTAGGTGCTGTGAGGGCCATCAGTCTGTGCCAAAGGGTCAAGGCAACCAAAGTATTGGCGACCAGAACTCTTCCCCTGAAGGACATCTGGGGTAGCAACCATTTCCATTTGGACAACCGAGCGCACACCTTCTCCTTTACGCCCTCCCAGTTTTTAGCCTTAAAAGCCTCAGTGCCCAAAAAAAATGCCTTTAGTCCCTCTTTTTCCCACTGAAGACCTTGTCACGAGAGCGCAAGGAACGAGGAACGGGGACTTCGGAGGTGAACCCAAATGCACGACTCGATGACACGTATCAAAGTAAAGAGTCTTTACTGAAAAATGCAGTAACACAAAAATCCTCAAAAGCAAAAGACCTAATTACAAAAACCGAATGGTGGCATGACGTGGAAACATGATGCTTGTTCATACACATGAAACAAGTAAGAACTCTAACATGAAACAAGTAGCAAGTCTCAAAACGTGAAACAAGTACCAGTCTAACAAACAACAAAACAGTATATACCTGTATAATGAACTGGCCCCGAACAAAAGAAGATGCCGCCTATTTAAACCCAAGGAACATAACAGGTGGAAACAATGAGGTCCCAGGCAGCCAATAAGACGGGCAGGAAAACATGAGGGGGAACATAACGGTGATGCGCTGCAGCTGCGGGGGAGAACTAACAAGGGGGCGTGGCTATCAGGACGAGGGCTGGGGAAACGGTGACATGAATGCGGAACGTGAAAAAATTCTGTCAAAAGCTTTTTCTTAATCCAGTGACACAACACCAACATTAACTTCATGAGCCCGACAAACATCCATTCCAAGCCATGCTCATGGCTTCTTAGTTTTTTGGCCAAGTTTGACTTGTATTTTCCTTAAAGTTGTCATGTGCTTTTTAAGCCGTTAATGTCTTCGCTTGTCCAATACATCATAACTGACAGTATTTTTCAATGTGTTTACAGTGCGTATAAACTTCTCTGCGTCATTAAAAGAATCCTTAGAATAATCCTTATTCTAGGGATTGTTTTTAAAGAATGTTTTTATTTCCTCTAGGACAGGGGTCGGCAAGTAAGTTTTGAGCCACTGGTGGGCCAGAACATGATCAAAAGCTAATTTAAGTAATTGATTGTTAAAACATGTGACACGTTCTAATGCTTTGACTTTTCTTTGGGTGCTGCATGATCAGCGGCGAACGTTGATGGGGGGGCGGGGGGGGTGCTGCGTGATCAGCGGCGAACGTTGATGGGGGAGCGGGGGGGGTGCTGCGTGATCAGCGGCGAACGTTGATGGGGGGGCGGGGGGGGTGCTGCGTGATCAGCGGTGAACGTTGAGCGTTGAGGGGGGGGTGGCATACCGGCCCACGGTATGCCAGATGGCCAGTACAGCCCTGGCGGTCAAAATAATCTTCCAGGCCAAATATTATTGCTGGCGGGCCACCAATGGGTTGTGGGCCGCCTGTTGCCGACCCATGCTCTACGGTGTATAAATCTGTGCACCTCTTCTGAGACCTTCCAGCCATTGTGTCTGACTCTGAGTCGTACTCCATGTCCTCTCCCTCCCCAGCGTCTGACACACTCTGAGCTGCTCTCACCTCTCTCTCCCTCCCTGTCCGGCTGCCCTTTTGAGCACAACACTGCTTCAGCCGCTGTGCCTTTAACGCGAGATCAGCCGTGACCTCCCCGCCTGCGGGTCTGTCCTCACAGGACCCGGTAACGGGCTCAGTACCGGGCACTACGGCTGTGGCGCTAGCCGCACTGTCTGCACTATCAGAGCCGCCCGCCGAGACAAGTGCCGAGTCGGCGGCCGGTGGCTCAGGGACCGGCGGCGGCCCCCCTTGCTGTTTGTGCGGGCAGGCGAAGCGCTTGTGTCCCACATCTCCACACTCAAAGCACTTCATCTGCCCTGTGCTGGCGTACACTGTGCGGAAGCCTTCTCCGTGCTTCACCCTGAACAACACCTCCAGAGTGATCGTAGGAGAGTCTAGGAACATTAATAACTGTCGCCTCAGGGACTGCACATGCTTCAGTTTGGGATCCTTACATCCCAAACTCACCGTTTTGAACCCGCTAGCAAATTTCCCAAATCTCCGTAGCTCGTTCTCCAGCAGCTCATTGGGAATGAACGGCGGAACACCGAAGACGGTGATCCGCGTAGAAGGTACCGACAGCGGGGAGACCTGCACATACAAGTCCCTAATAAACACGCCGCTGGCGACCAGCTGATGTACTATCTGCTCACTTTTAACAAAAACTACCACCGCTTTGTTCATCCTGGAGGTGAACACCAGGTTTCCATGACTCACCTGTTCCCCGGCGGCCAGCAGAGCCTCCTCCACTGACACGCTACTGTCATGCGGGGCGATCCGCACTCCCTGCCGCAGGGACAGGGGGAGGCGTTTCGGAGGACGCAATGCCTCCAGAAAACACTCGAAAACCAAAATCACAACGCAAACACTCAATGAGAGTAGATAAAAGTAAATAAACTAAACCTTACCTGATCATGCAAATGAAGGAAGAGGAAAACACAAGTTTACCAAACACAAATTAAATTTTCGCACCGCTCGTGCTTCCACCACCCGCCGGAAACGGAAAGAGAGAGGAAAGGGGAGGAGAGGAGAGGAGGTGGCAAGAAGAAAATAGATGGGAGGAAGAGATAGGATGAGGAGAGTTGAGAGGGAAAGCAATGCATCATGGGAATAAGTGCCACAGTGTGTGTCACATATTTTTGTTTGTATGTTTATGTTACCAAGACAGAGTGTGTCTGTGTTCCTCTTCTGAAAGACCAGCTGCTGAACAGTGCTCTCTAACCTCCAGATGACCCTTGTATGAACCTTCAATAACAGAGAGAGAGAGAGAAAGAGAACGTGGTAGAGGGAGATAAAAAGAGAGAGAGGAGTGATTGTGTTAGGTGCTAGGTGAGTAGAGGTGTTGCTCGGTAACAAGAAGAATGATGGTGTTGCTAGGTAACAAGATGAGTGGATATGTTGCTAGGTAACAAGATGAGTGAAGATGATGCTAGGTAATGAGGTGAGTAGAGGTGTTGCTCGGTAACAACGTGAGTGATGGTGTTGCGAGGTAACAAGGCGAGTGATGGTGTTGCTAGATAACAAGATGAGTGAAGATGTTACTAGGTGATGAGGTGAGTGGAGGGGTTGCCAGGCAACAAGGTGAGAGTGTACCTGTGATGAGTGGATGTGTTGCAAGGTAACGAGGGAAGAGAGGAGCAGGCGGGAGCAGCACATCAGAGCCAAGCAGGGAGATGTGGAGGAGGAGGAGAGAACTGTCTGGAGCTGCTCTATCAGGCCCGTGTTGGAAAGCAGCATGGAAACGGCTAGGAGGAGGAACACATGCTAACAATGCTAATAACACGCTCCAAAGACATACAGAGAGACAGACAAGACAGGCAGAGAGACAGACAGTGTGTCTCACCTCTGTCAGCCAGGTGTGTGGGACAGAGTGCCAGGTTACAGTATAGGTAGTTGAGGGCATGCAGCAGACTGTCTGAGCTGATGGTCTTCACCCTCCCTGCCAGGTTACTCACTAACACACATACATACATTACACACACACGCACACAATGTTATCCAAAGTTAAGCTCTGTGGCTGCATGATTGTGTACCCGGGACATTGACCTCACCACGGTAGAGTAGTTTGAAGTGGAGGCCGTCCACATCACCATCTGAGGAGGCAGCGCTGTCCTGCATCACACACAACAGCCTCAGCAACAGTGGAAGAGAGTGAACCACTACAGAGAGAGAGAGAGAGAGAGAGAGAGAGAGAGAGAGAGAGAGAGAGAGAGAGAGAGAGAGAGAGAGAGAGAGAGAGAGAGAGAGAGAGAGAGAGAGAGAGAGAGAGAGAGAGAGAGAGAGAGGCTGCTCAGGAATGCAGTGCGGCAACAACCGATAGGGAGTGTGCTCATTATAGTCCATGGGCCAGAACAGTTTTACCATGGGTAATTAGTGGGAGTGTCTACCCTGTCCATAGACTGTAATGATTCAGAAAATATATAATCTTCCCATATTATCCCACCATAAAGGGGTGATTATGGGACTTAAAGTAGAACATGGGCCCGGGCCAGAATTGTCAAAATTGGCATTCGCAAAATTCTACTTTGGTATTTTGAAAAGTCGATATGTCTGGATGATATTTCAACTTGATAAACCTTGATAAGTGGTGACCTTGATCTAGTGGAGTTACCCCGGACACTTCTAACGTATGTGTGTATCCATAGAAGGAAATAACCCAAGACAATCTCAAAGACTGCGAAGTCTCATAGATTCAACCAAGATCTTGTTTATGCTGCTACCTGTGGAGTCAAGCCTACAAAACACATTGTGTTGTCAAGTCATTTACGATAAATGTGGAAGTGATACTGAAACAGACTTGGCCATAATGTTTCATATTCTCAGGTAGAAGAAATTGACATGGTGTTTTGTTTTTTTAAACTTTCTTTTTATTGAGAACAAGGTATGAATGACAGATATACAAAAATACATTTTCTTTTTTTTTTTAACACCCAATCCCTCCCCCCACCCACCAAATCCCGGGTAGTGCATCCCAACATAGAGGGTTTAAGTAAAAAATAAATAAACAAGTAAATAATAATAACAACAATGATAGGTAATGAAGGCAAAAGACAGGTATAAATAAGTAAATATTAATAAACAAGTAAATAATAATAACAGCAATGATGATAGGTAGTGAAGGCAAAAGACAAGTACAAATACGTAAACAAAGAAATAGAGAAAAATCAAGTGTAATTAGTTTGTAAGTGAGGATAAATGAGACGGTCGTGTTGGGCTGGGTGTTATCATGTCATCCCTCCACCTCCAGCACACATGCGTTATCCGGGAGGGTTTTTATTTGTTGAAAAAATACATTACTGGGTTCCAGGTAGAGTAGAAGCGGTCTCTGGACCCCCTAAGTGTGTATTTAATCTTTTCAAGACTTAAGTGGAGCATAAGGTCAGTCATCCATAAGGAAGAGTTCGGAGGTTTGGGGGATTTCCAGCAAAACAAAATCCTCCTACGGGCAAGTAGAGTGGCAAATGCCACAATGTCTTTATGCTTGTTACTAATCTGTTGGTCAATTGGCGCTGTGCCAAAGATAGCTGAATAGGCGTTAGGTTGCAGAACCAAGTCTAGTGCCTGTGAGAGGGTCCTGAAAACCACTGACCAATAATCGAATAACACGGGACATGACCAGAACATGTGTGTTAGCGTTGCTGGAGCATTATGACATCTGCTACAGTTCTCATCTACGTCAGGGTAGATTCTGGCCAGCCTAGATTTGGAGAGGTGAATGCGATGCAAGACCTTAAATTGGATTACACCTAGTCTAGCACACGATGTGCTCCCGTTAACTCTTGTCAGAGCCTCATTCCAGGAGTCATCAGGTATTCCGTCTCCTAGCTCCTCCTCCCATTTCTCTCTAATTTTGTCGATGGAAGTGTCTCCTAGGGATGATATGCTAGAATAGACTCTCGAAATGAGGCCTTTTAGATTGGAAGGAATTTGGAGGATGTCGTCTATAGCAGAAGGTTGTGGTGTATTGGGGAAGTTTGGATCCAAATTTTGTATGAAATGACGTACCTGGAGGTATCGAAAATGACTTGAGTGGGGAAGGTTGAATTTTTGAGATAGGTGATTAAAGGTCGAGAAGATGCCCTTATTATAGAGATCTTTAAATTTGGAGAGACCGAGTCTTTTCCACAAGGCAAAAGTATTGTCTATTCTGGCAGGGACAAAAAGATGATTATTACAGATAGGGGCTAAGCTAGAGAAATCTTTCAAACCAAAATGGCGTCGAAATTGTGACCAAATTCGTAAAGTATTGACAACAACAGGGTTAGAGGTGTAGTGTGGGGTAGATAGAGGGAGTTTGGAGGTAACCAAGGCGGAGAGGGATGTTGAGAGGCATGATTCATTTTCAATTTCGCACCAAGACGGCATTGGTGAATGGACCCAGTATATGATCTTCTGAATATTGGCAGCCCAGTGATAATAAAGCAAATTTGGTAAGCCCAGTCCGCCCTCGGATCGATGTCGTTGTAGAAGTCTTTTCTGTATTCTAGGGACTTTACCCCCCCCAAATGAATGATGATATGGACTTATCAATGGACAGAAAAAAGGACTTTGGGAGAAATATAGGGAGACATTGAAAAAGGTAGAGGAATCTGGGTAGAACGTTCATCTTAATACAGTTAATCTTCCCTGCCAATGATAAATTAATAGACCTCCATCTCTGTAAGTCATCTCTTAATTTATTAACGAGGGGTGTGAAGTTTTTTTGGTATAGTTGAGAGAAGGACCGTGTAATATTAATTCCCAAATACTTGAAGCCAGATTTAGACAAATGGAAGGGCAAGTCACATTGTGGGATTGCAAGAGCTAGGTTGTTCACCGGAAAACATTCGCTTTTAGTGAGGTTGATCTTATATCCCGAAAAGCTACCAAATCTATGCAACATCTGAACTATATGGGACATGCAACGCACCGGGTCAGACACATACAACAATAGGTCGTCGGCATATAGCGCCACCTTGTGTTCCCTCCCCCATCTAGAAATTCCATTTATTGTTGGAGAAGATTTTAACATGATAGACAGAGGCTCGATGGCGAATGCAAACAAAAGTGGACTCAATGGGCACCCCTGGCGTGTCCCTCTCGACAATGAGAAAAATGTGGAGCGCCTCCCGTTCGTAACCACCGACGCCTTAGGTGATGAGTATAGGAGTCTGATCCAAGCAATAAAAGTGAGTCCAAAGCCAAAAGCTTTCAGACAGTCAAATAAATATGCCCACTCTACTCTGTCAAAAGCCTTCTCCGCGTCCAGGGAGATAACCACCTCTGGTACCCCCCGGACGTAGGAGAATGTATGACATTTAGAAGGCTTCGGATGTTAGAGAACGAGTGGCGACCCAACATGAAGCCAGTTTGATCAGGAGAGATCACCTCATCTGTGACAGACTCTAGACGCCGGGCGAGTGCTTTAGCTAATATCTTAATATCGCTATTTAACAACGAGATGGGGCGGTACGATCCACACTCTGTTCTGTCCTTCCCCGGTTTCGGTAAAAGTGTTATGGATGCCTCTGTTAGTGTCTGTGGCAGGGCCCCGTTATCCATTGAATCAATAAACATTTCTAAAATAAGTGGGGTCAATTTGGTTGAAATTTTTTTGTAGAATTCGATGGGGTATCCATCAGGGCCCGGAGCCTTACCACTTTGCATAGCTGTGATGGCGTTCGAAATGTCGGTGTGTAGAAAAGGTAGTTCTAGTTCTGCTTTATGAATAGGGTTGATAACAGGGGCATTTAAATTTAAGAAGAAATTTTGCATATTGGTATCATCATTGGGTGCCTCAGAGGTGTACAATTTGGAATAGAATGCCCTGAAAGTCTCATTGATTTCGAGGGGGTCAGTTATAAGCTCCCCGTTTGCTCCTTTAATTTGTGGAATCTGTTGGTCAGAGGACTTACATTTTAATTGGTGCGCTAACAGTCTACCAGCCTTTTCCCCGTGCTCATACACAAAACCTCGTGATTTCAGCAACAAACGTTCTGTCTTATCAGACGATAATAACTCATATTTGGCTTTGAGATCCAGCTTAGTTTTGTAAAGCTCCGGAGTGGGAGAGGCGGAGTATTGATGATCTATGTCGATTATTGAGTTGAGAAGCTGTTCCTGTTCCCGCCTCCGGGCCTTGTTCACCCTGGATGTGTATGCGATGATATCCCCCCTTACTACCACTTTGAGGGTTTGCCAGAGCAGGGAGGGAGAAACAGTATCATCCTTATTGGTTTCCAAGAAATTATCGATGGCAGTTGAAATCATTTCGCAGAATTCTCTATCCGTTAGTAGTGTGGTATAGAGTCTCCATGGAGCACGGTCAGTGTAGTTAAGTGGGAAGGACAGATCTAATAATACTGGGGCATGGTCAGATTCAATTATGGTTGAATATTCTATGTTTTTGACAAAGGGGAGTAAAGCACTATCTATGAAAAAGTAAT
>CM051012.1:5487783-5495479 GCA_027704905.1 Muraenolepis orangiensis | reverse complement strand
CACACACACACACAGACAGACAGACAGACAGACAGACAGACAGACAGACAGACAGACAGACAGACAGACAGACTCACCACTCACACTCACACTCACTCATAGACAGACAGACAGACAGACAGAGTTAATGAAGAATGAGAATGAATGTGTAATAGACTCAGTTAACACAACAAATACATGTTTTTATTGTTTTTATTTTAGAACCTTTGGTACCAAGCGTTGAGTACCGGCTAGCTGGTTAGCTTACCATGTTTCAGCTCAGGACGTCCCATTTCATTCTTATAATGTGATTTCATTCTTGTGGCATGTGGCTGCTCAACGGGATATTTAAGTTCCCAATCCCGTGGTCTCAAAATGGCCGTTGATGTGACCTGATGAGCATGTGGACAGGAAGCAGCATGTGGACAGGAAGCAGCATGTGGACAGGAAGCAGCATGTGGACAGGAAGCAGCATGGTTCGGGCATCTAGTGAGGATGCTTTCTGGTCGCCTCCCGAGGGAGGTTTTCCAGGCACATCCAACTGGGAGGAGACCAGGGGGCAGACCGAGGTACAGGTGGGAGGAGACCAGGGGGCAGACCGAGGTACAGGTGGGAAGAGACCACGGGGCAGACCGAGGTACAGGTGGGAGGAGACCACGGGGCAGACCGAGGTACAGGTGGGAAGAGACCACGGGGCAGACCGAGGTACAGGTGGGAAGAGACCACGGGGCAGACCGAGGTACAGGTGGGAGGAGACCAGGGGGCAGACCGAGGTACAGGTGGGAAGAGACCACGGGGCAGACCGAGGTACAGGTGGGAGGAGACCACGGGGCAGACCGAGGTACAGGTGGGAGGAGACCACGGGGCAGACCGAGGTACAGGTGGGGTGATTACATCTCCACGCTGGCCTGGGAACGCCTCGGGATCCCCCAGTCAGAGCTAGTCGATGTTGCCAGGGAGAGGGAAGTTTGGAGTCCCCTGCTGAAGCTGCTACCTCCAAGACCCGATAAGCGGGAGAAGATGGATGGATGGATGGCATATATATATATATATATATATATATATATATATATATATATATGTAGGTATATGTACATATATATGTATATATGTATATATATATATATATATATGTATATGTACATATACATATATATACATATCTAGATATAATGCAGTATAAGTGCAGTTTGAATGCCTTAGTAACAGAGCAGGAGGTTAAGCTGTGATATTGATTATCACCAACATGAAGCCTCATTTTATAACGATTATATGCAATATTCTTATTTTATGAAAATACCAGAACTCACAAACACACACACACACACACACACACACACACACACACACACACACACACACACACACACACACACACACACGGTTGTAAACGCTCCTCTCATGCTGTTCATCAATAACTCAATGATTACCACAAAACCTCTTTTGTGTGCCGGCTGGGTCGCAAGTACAGTTGCCATGCTCCATGATTGATTGTGTGGTTGTGTCGAGAGAGAGAAGAAGAGAGAGAGATGATGAAGAGAGGGAAGAGAGAGAGACAGGCTGAGAGGAGAGAGAAGATTTGAGAGGATGAGAGTGAGATGGAGAGGACGAGATAGACGAGGAGGATGAAGAGATGACGAGAGGGAAAGAGAGAGAAAAAACACGGGGAGCCGAGGAGAGAGAGAGGGAGAGAGGCGATGGATAGCGAGTGCGAGAAGAGAGAATCGGAGTGAGAGAGAGAGATGGGATGCGGAGGTCGAGACGACTAGAGAGGTTGCGAGAGTCGGAGGAGACGAGAGAGAAGATGGGAGAGAGAGAGAGAATGGACGAGAGAGAGAGAGCGGAGAGAGGAGCGAGAGAGACGAGAGACGGAGAGAGGAGAGAGGAGAGAGGGAAGTGGAGAGAGAGAGACGGAGAGAGAGAGAGAGCGATAGTCGAGCAGAGGGGGAACGGAGGATGTGAGAGAGGTGATGAGAGAGGATGAGAGAGAGAGCGATGCTGGAGAGAGAGCGAGAGATGAGAGATGAGATGGAAGAGAGGGACGAGAGAGGAGAAGACGCGAGAGGAGAGAGGGGAAGAGGAGGGACAGCGAACGAAAGCTGGACAGGATCGCGCATGTTTAAAAAATTTAAAAAGGCAAGGACAGAGTGCGGAAAGACGAGCAGAGACAGGAACATACTCTAGAGGAGGAAGCACCGAGAGAATTATTTAGATTATAACAACAGGAAGCAGGGGAGAGAGAGACCGTTTTCCTTATATATAATTATTTTTTAATCTTTTTATTTATATATTACTTTCTTTTCATTCTATACTTTCGTCCTTATTCTCTTTTTTTTCTTTTATCTTCTCCCTTTCTCCTCTTAATTTACTTTTATTTTCATTCCTTCATCCCTCATCTCTTAATTATATTCCCATTCTCTTACTAATATATCTACTCTCTTTATTATATTATTTTTATCCTATCCTAAATATTATTTCCATATATATATTTTTTTATTCTTATTTTTTCTCTCCATCTATAATATTAATCCTTTTTTTTCTTTATATATTTTTTCTTTACATTCTATTCTATCTTCTTCTACTATATCTATTTTTCCTCTCTTCCTCTATATATCATTTATCCTTTCGTCCCTCTTGATGAAGAGAAAAGAAAGGAGATTTAGTGAGCTTGAGAAGGAGAAGAAATGGAGGAAGAGATTGAAGGGTGATTAGGCGTTAGAGTGAGGAGAGAATAGAAGGAGAGGAGTAGAGTGAAGGAGATTTGAATCAGCCAAGAGAGGGATAGAGTTACTGCAAGTATTTAAGAAAGGAACGGAGGAAGGACGAGAGAGGAACATGAGAGAGATGAGAGAATAATTAATGAAGAAAGATAGAGTATATGAGGACTAGAGAGAAGGGAATGAAAAGATGATAAAGATGATGCTAGTTGTTTTGAGGACGCAGATGAAAAAAAAAGAGGGAAGTTACTGGTAAGCAGATACGAGAGAGTAAGATAAGAGAATGAAAGAAGGAGAAGAAGAAAGAGAGAGAGGAGATGGAGGAAGAGCTAGGGTGGAAGAGGCGAGTTCATTGAAAGACAGGAAGAAAATTGATAATCGAATGATTACAGAACGCTGGATTTGTGATGAAAGTGGTTGGAGAGTGTGGAAAGAGTTCGGTGATATGAGGAACGGTAATTAAGGAACAGGGTGATAGATGAGATTGTGAGTGAGTGTAGAAACTGGGATAGAGGCATAGAGAAACCGAGAGAAATGAGAGGGCAGGGGAGCGAGAGGAAGAGAGACGAAGAGTGCTCCTTCGGGAAGGGAGAGAGGATGGAGGACCCGAGGGAGTCAGCCCAGAATGATATCGAATAGAGTGACGAGAGAGGAGAGGAGAGATGGTGAATTGATACGTGTTGAAGAGGGGGAATTGCCGTAAGCGCTTAAAAGACTGTTAAAAGGCTTGTAAGAAACAGTGAGGATGAGAATTACGAGCGAGAGCGAGAGGCGGGAACTGGAATGCTAAGGGAGAGGCAAGTTTCTTCGAGTACGTAGGAATGAAAGGGGATCTTTATACAACAGAGGGAGATGAGATGAGCTCGAGTTGAGAGGGCGGGGACGGAGTGGAATTTCTGACCGGCTAATCCAGCTGAGAGAGGGTGCTGGAGTATGCTTAGAGAGCCGTCTAAAGATTAATATCCGTGACATAGATGACCAGGAGTGAAGAGACATAAGAGGAGATGGCAGGGAGAACGAGAAGCGAGAGATTAATGAGGGTCTTATGTCTTTGGTGAAGAGCTCTTTCGCCGTGAGACTGGATATTCTGAGCTGGAGCGAATCATGAAGGATTATCGAGGGAAACCCCGACGAACTAGATGAGAGTGCATCGAGACAGTTTAATGTGGTCGAGGTCATGTGTACAACTCACAGATAGATGAGTGGGTGATCAGTTTGTGAGAAAGAGAATGTGGACGATGAGAGCAAACCAGGAACGAAGAGAGAGCCGGAGAGGGAAGAGGGTAATGCCCGACTGATGAGAGAGGGTAGAAAACGACTGGAGAGGTAAGAAATGAGCACGGAGAATGAGTATCGCGTGGAGGGAGAGAGCACAACATGCATGCAAGGAGTCTTAGAGTTGGGCAACCCGCGCAGAGGACAGGAGTTGACGGAGGGATTGAAGATATCCGAAAGGAGAGAGAGGTGCTGACTTGCATTTGAAGACAGACGAGCGGGGTGCTCGTGGAGACGGAGTGATCTGCGAGAAGATAGAATAGTAGGGCCTAAGTTTCGAGAGTGGTGGGATTTACGAAGAGAGAGATGATTTCAGAGTTTGGCCAGAGGAGTCTTGGACCTCGAGATCAGAGGGGAGGCTTGGGGAGAGAGATTTTGGGGACGATGTATCCTGAACCGAAAAGAAGAGGAGAGGCGTCGCAGGGAAGAAGTAAATTTAGAGGAGGAGGCGAGTCAGGAGAGAGGAGACCTAGGTGAGAGAGGAAGCGAGGCGAGCACTGCTTGGCCTGACGGTTTTGCGACGGTCTGGGCGTTGAGAGAAATCTTCTCGGGCCTTGAAGAGAGACTCTTTGAGCGGAGAGGTCTACGTATCCAGAGAGAGAGGAGAGGAGAAGGAGTAAGCTTCGGGGGAGTGAGGACTTCAATAGCACGACGCGAGGCTGGATCCAGAAGTCACCGAAGGATTCGGTATTAGAATGAGGAGCGCGTGACTATTAGGTGGGATGAATGAACGCTGCCGGAAGATTTCTCGGGAGTCCAGGAGCGAGAAGGACATATTATAAAGGACGCTAAATCGCGGAGGAATATCTATATGGAACTAAGTTGCTAGAGAGAGGAGAGGAATCGAGAGGAGTGCGGTTAAAGTATCGAGATTGAAGCGGAGAGATAGGCTGCGAGGTAAGATACTAAAGTCGACGGAGACCTCGGAAATAGGACAAAACAGAGACCGAAATTAGTGAGAGGGGCTTGACAGGAAAGAGAGGGCACGGTGACATGAGATTTGAGGAGAGGGGGCGGTTGAAAGTTGTGATGACGATAATAACCGAGAGGCTTTTTGAACTATGAATTGAGAGAATCATACTCACCCGGAGGTTGAAAAGAGAGTAGAGAGAAAGGGAAAACTTGAAAAATGTACGAGAAGGGACCTAGATGACAAGAGATGAGAAGTAAGCATTCTGGAGTTTCCTGAAGAGTAATTAGTGCCGAACTCGCGACTGAAGGAGGAAGCGTACGACTGGAGTGGAGACGGGGAGAGCGCGGTTTGGGGTACAGCATGGACGCAACGGTAATGGAAGTTGGGTAATGGGGATGTTGAAGAGAAGAGAGGAAGAAGAGCAGAAGAGAGGGCGAGCTGAGAGCTTGAGGGCGGGAAGGGATTATTCGAGCGAATGGACATGGGCGTGAGAGAAACGAGCATAGAGGACATTTGAGACGACGCATAGAATGAGGGACAGGATCAGTGCAGCTGAGATAGAGACGGGAGACGGGAGACTGGCGTAAGGATGAGAGATTGGAAGAGAGAGTGAGCCGTCCTGAATGCTGAGACCGAAACGGAGAGAAATGTATGAGGAGGAGGAGATGAGCGAGCGAAAGACCGCGACGAAAGGAAACTGAACGAGAGAGCCGAGAGGAGAAGAGAGGGGACGAGAGAGAGAGGAGAGCAAATGGCCAGAGAGAGAAGTCTGAGACGGAGAAACGATGATAGTTACGGTTGGTGCGAGGGACCCAAGGAGACCTGTTGCTGAGTCCGGACGTGAGATGTTGCCTGGAGGGAGGAACACGCGAGAAGCTCTCCGTGAAGAGATCAGAGGATGTACCAAATTGATTTCGTGGGAGAAAGAGTCCCACGTGGCGTTTGTGGCGGGAAGCGATGAGAAGGATGATTGGAGATTGGACTTTCACAACCGAACGGGAGAGATTGCGGAGAAGAGAGACGGAGAGATAGAGCCCAGGAGAGGAAGAGTCGAGAGCATCGAGCGATCGTGGATGGGTGGGGGGTCTCTCGAGAGCTTGGAAAACCTGTGAAGCGGGAGACGTGCTGTCCGACGGACTACACGGAAGAAGGAGAGAAGGTGGTGAACAGATACGTGAAAGGGGACGAGATGACATATGGTATTACGAATAGAAGTGGCTCGATTAAGAGAAACGACGCGCAGATGTGCAGAGCTTGAACGAGCCACGGAACACGAGAGAAGGAAGAACAGAAGAAGAGGGAAAAGTAAGAGATGAAAGGATTGGAAGTTGGATGCGCGGAGATCTGGCACGGGAGATAAGACAGAAGTGAATCGATGAAGGCTAAGCCGAGGGAGAGAGAGGAGAGGACGCGGGCGAGAGGTTATAGGGAGGGACGACGACGGGGGCCAGAGTCTATAAAGAGCAAGAGGATTTTTGTGCTAGGAGAGACGTAGGTACACTGACAGCAAGCAGTGCAAAATGAGCGTTAATGGACGGAATAAAGCGGGAGAGAAAAGGTAAACCGTACGAGTCCGAGAGTAGGGACGGATAAGCATTCGATAGAGGCATTAACGGTGGGGCAGAGAAGACTAGATGATAGAGCCAAGAGGACGAGAGAGAAGAAGGACAGAGTGATCGAGAAAGAGCAGAGAGGAAGGCCGAAGATAGAGAGTAAGAAGAGAAAAGATAAAGAGAGAGAGAGAAGGTAGACGAGGAGAAGAGAGAGAGAAGAAGAGAAGAAGAAGAAGAAGAGAAGCGAGAGAGAGAAGTAGAGAGAGAAGGAGGAAGGTTAGATGAGAACGAGATGAGAGAAGAAGAGAGAGAAGTAGAACGGAGAAACGAGAAGAGAGAGAAGCAGAGGAGAAGAAGAGAGACGAAGGCGATGAAAGAGACGTGCAGGAGACCAGAAGAGGAGAGAGAGGAACGAGAGAGAGAGAAGACAGAGAAAAGATGAAAGAGAAGAGCAGAGGAGAGAAGGAGGGAGAAAGGAAGAAGCGAGGAGAAGAGAAGGTATGAAGAGAGAGAGAGAGTAAGAAGAGACAGAGGAGGAGAGAGAGAGGAAGAATGGCGAGGAGAGATGAAGAGACGAGAGAGCGCTCGCGAGAGGTTCACGAGAGGCCGAGAAGGATGAGAGAGAGAGGAGGAGACGAGCGAAGAGAGAGGAGAGAGCGAAGAAGAGGAGAGAGCAGAGAGAAGATGGGGAGAGCGAGAGAGGGCAGTAGAGCAGACGAAGTGTTCGAGCAGGAGGAGATGGGCGACGAAGGAAGAGAGCGTGACGTGGCTGAGACAGAGAGAAGAAGGTCGGAGAGGATGAGAACCCGATCCGCGGAGGAGCGAGAGAGAAGAGAGAGACGATGAGCAGAAGTTTTTTGGAAAGAGAAGAACCGTTCTCGAGGAGCTCTGCGGAGTGAGGGGGAACGAGAACGGAGGACAGAAGTAGTCACGAGGAGAGAGGGAGAGAGAGAGACGACGTCGAGGTATGAATCAGAGCAAGAGAGAGGAGGAAGTGAGCGAGGAGAGAGCACGAGGAGAGAAGTATGGCGTACGAGAGATGATAGAACTGAAGAGGCGAGGAGTACCGGGATGAGTAGATGAGGGATGACGAGAGAGAGCATAGAGAGAGAGGAGAAGTGGAGGTGAGGAGGGACGAAGACGAGAGAGGGGGAGACAGGTAGATGAGACGAGGCGATGAGGAGAGAGTCGTTGCGAGTGATGCGAGAGTGGAGGAGGGGGAGAGAGAAGATTGGATAGGGCAAGGCGAGAGAGACGAA
>CM051012.1:5472783-5477783 GCA_027704905.1 Muraenolepis orangiensis | reverse complement strand
ACGCACACACACGCACACACACACACACACACACACACACACACACACACACACACACACACACACACACACACACACACACACACACACACACACACACACACAGGTGTTTTCCCTGATTAGGATGTTCACTCCTCATCTTCATCATTATGGTTCTTATCAGAGAGGCAGAGCCTTCGTCACGCAGCTCAGAACATCAGCTCAGAACAGTCAGCTCAGAACAGTCAGCTCAGAACATCAGCTCAGAACAGTCAGCTCAGAACAGTCAGCTCAGAACAGTCAGCTCAGAACAGTCAGCTCAGAACAGTCAGCTCAGAACACTCAGCTCAGAACAGTCAGCTCAGAACAGTCAGCAAAACCTAATGAAATCCTTTCATACAAACAGCTCATCTCAAGGTACTTCTAGCCTGTAGCATGTAGCCTGAGGGTTAGCCTGTTGTAGTCGTTTATCTCAAAGATAAAAACAGAACATGAGACCAAACTCAAACAGAAAGCCGGTTCCTGCAGTGAGCTCAGCTGCTCGGAACCTTCTGGGCACTGACCTGTTCTCCCTGACGTACCGTCCTGACACCATGAGCACAATCATCTTCTGCCTGCATGGCTGTCTGTCCTGAGTGTCCCTCCTGTCTGTCCCTCCTGTCTCTCCTGCCTGTCCTGTCTGTCCTGAGTGTCCCTCCTGTCTGTCCCACCTGTCTCTCCTGTCTGTCCTGAGTGTCCCTCCTGTCTGTCCCTCCTGTCTCCTGTCTGTCCTGAGTGTCCCTCCTGTCTGTCCCTCCTGCCTCTCCTGTCTGTCCTGAGTGTCTCTCCTGTCTGTCCCTCCTGTCTCTCCTGTCTGTCCTGAGTGTCTCTCCTGTCTGTCCCTCCTGTCTGTCCTGAGTGTCTCTCCTGTCTGTCCCTCCTGTCTGTCCTGAGTGTCTCTCCTGTCTGCCCTGAGTGTCCCTCCTGTCTCTCCTGTCGTCCTGAGTGTCCCTCCTGTCTGTCCTGTCTGTCCTGAGTGTCCCTCCTGTCTGTCCTGAGTGTCCCTCCTGTCTGTCCTGTCTGTCCTGAGTGTCCCTCCTGTCTGTCCCTCCTGTCTCTCCTGTCTGTCCTGAGTGTCCCTCCTGTCTGTCCTGTCTGTCCTGAGTGTCCCTCCTGTCTGTCCCTCCTGTCTGTCCTGAGTGTCCCTCCTGTCTGTCCTGAATGTCTCTCCTGTCTGTCCCTCCTGTCTCTCCTGTCTGTCCTGAGTGTCCCTCCTGTCTGTCCTGAGTGTCTCTCCTGTCTGTCCTGAGTGTCTCTCCTGTCTGTCCAGAGTGTCTCTCCTGTCTGTCCTGAGTGTCCCTCCTGTCTGTCCTGAGTGTCTCTCCTGTCTGTCCTGAGTGTCCCTCCTGTCTGTCCTGAGTGTCTCTCCTGTCTGTCCTGAGTGTCTCTCCTGTCTGTCCTGAGTGTCTCCTGTCCTGACAGGTTGGCACACATACTGCCAGTTCCCTTAAGGCGGATTAAGAGTGTATTTAATGTGTGAGGAAGCGGGTTAGAGTCAGCGTCTCTGACATGACTCTGAGTTCCTGGTGCTATGCCTCCATCTTCTCCATTCTCTCATGGTGTCTCTTCCATTTCTCTCCTCTGTGATGTTCCTTCCTTCCTTCCTTCCTCTATTCCCTGACGCCTCGCTCGCTATTCTTCTGTTTAATCGTCTGTTGATCATTTTGAAAATAATGAGAATTGATTTCTCGCTAATTCTTTCTGCACGTTCTGCTCTCTCTCTCTCTCTCTCTCTCTCTCTCTCTCTCTCTCTCTCTCTCTCTCTCTCTCTCTCTCTCTCGCTCTCTCTCTCTCTCTCCTCTCCTCTCTCTCTCCCCCTCTCCTCTCTCTCTCCCTCTCTCTCTCTCTCTCTCTCTCTCTCTCTCTCTCCTCTCTCTCTCTCTCTCTCTCTCTCTCTCCCTCTCTCCCTCTCTCTCTCTCTCTCTCTCTCTGTCTCTCGCTCTCGCTCTCTCTCTCTCCCCCCTCTCTCTCTCTCTCTCCTGTTGTCAACACATTCTTCTTGCTGCAGCCTGGAAGCTTGGCAGCTGAATTAACTGCATTCCATCCCAGTGGTGTGTGGCGTGTAGCGCCCCCAGTGGTGTGTGGCGTGTAGCGCCCCCAGTGGCCGGCTGTGGACATAGTGCTTGTGAACACTGCGGTAGCCCACAGTGAGCTGTCCACACTGACATTCAGGACTGCTGATAGCAGCTGAATGTCAGGTTAGCTAACCTGCCATCTGCCAGCCCTACAAACGTCTTATTCAGCGGATCAAATGTGATGCAAAATCATTGAAGTGTGAAAAGACAATTGTGAATTAACGTCAGTTTTCATGTCCTCTCCTCCCCTCTTCTCTCCCCTCCCCTCCTCCCCTCTGTCTCTCCCCTCCTCCCCTCTGTCTGTCTCTCCCCTCCTCCCCTCTTCTCTCCCCTCCCCTCCTCCCCTCTGTCTCTCCCCTCCTCCCCTCTGTCTCTCCCCTCCTCCCCTCTGTCTCCCCCCCTCTGTCTCTCCCCTCCTCCCCTCTGTCTCTCCCCTCCTCCCCTCTGTCTCTCCCCTCCTCCCCTCTGTCTCTCCCCCTCTGTCTCTCCCCTCCTCCCCTCTGTCTCTCCCCTCCTCCCCTCTGTCTGTCTCTCCCCTCCTCCCCTCTTCTCTCCCCTACCCTCCTCCCCTCTGTCTCTCCCCCTCTGTCTCTCCCCTCCTCCCCTCTGTCTCTCCCCTCCTCCCCTCTGTCTGTCTCTCCCCTCCTCCCCTCTTTCTCTCCCCTCCTCCCCTCTGTCTCTCCCCTCCTCCCCTCTGTCCCTCCCCTCCTCCCCTCTGTCTCTCCCCTCCTCCCCTCTGTCTCTCCCCTCCTCCCCTCTTTCTCTCCCCTCCTCCCCTCTGTCTCTCCCCTCCTCCCCTCTGTCTCTCCCCTCTTTCTCTCCCCTCCCCCCCTCTGTCTCTCCCCTCCTCCCCTCTATCCCTCCCCTCCTCCCTCTGTCTCTCCCCCCCTCCCCTTTCTCCAGTATGTGGC
Source organism: Muraenolepis orangiensis (assembly GCA_027704905.1). Classification (NCBI taxonomy): domain Eukaryota; kingdom Metazoa; phylum Chordata; class Actinopteri; order Gadiformes; family Muraenolepididae; genus Muraenolepis; species Muraenolepis orangiensis. The sequence continues at coordinate 5,474,779 of CM051012.1, read as the reverse complement.
CTTTGGGTCACTCCTCTTCATCCTCATCTCCATCTCCACCTTCTGCCTGGAGACCCACGAGGTGTTCAACACCATCTACAACAAGACGGAGAACGTCACCGTGGGGAACATCACCCGTGAGGAGGTACTGTCACAGAACCACAGGAACCTGGTCGGCTGTTCACAACTTCTGTTCCTTAATGAACCAACCGATGTTTATCTGTTAGTTAATACTGTAACTAAAGGGTAACTAAAGGGTAACTAAAAGGTAACTAAAGGGTAACTAAAAGGTAACTAAAGGGTACCTAGAAGGGTAACTAAAGGGTAACTAAAGGGTTACTAAAGGGTAACTAAAAGGTAACTAAAGGGTAACTAAAAGGTAACTAAAGGGTAACTAAAGGGTAACTAAAAGGTAACTAAAGGGTACCTAAAGGGTACCTAAAGGGTACCTAGAGGGTAACTAAATTCAAGATTCAAGATAACTTTATTTATCCCAAGGGAAATTAAGGAAGGTTACTAAAGGGTAACTAAAGGGTAACTAAAAGGTAACTAAAAGGTAACTAAAGGGTAACTAAAGGGTAACTAAAGGGTAACTAAAAGGTAACTAAAGGGTACCTAAAGGGTACCTAGAGGGTAACTAAAAGGTAACTAAAGGGTAACTAAAAGGTAACTAAAGGGTACCTAAAGGGTACCTAGAGGGTAACTAAAAGGTAACTAAAGGATAACTAAAAGGTAACTAAAGGGTAACTAAAGGGTACCTAAAGGGTACCCAGAGGGTAACTAAAAGGTAACTAAAGGGTAACTAAAGGGTACCTAGAGGGTAACTAAAGGGTAACTAAAGGGTAACTAAAAGGTAACTAAAGGGTAACTAAAGGGTAAATAAAGTAACTACTCTCTTTCTCTCTCTTCCTCTCTCTCTCTCCTTCTCCCTCCCTCCCTCCCTCCCTCTCTCTCTCCCCCCTCCCTCCCTCCCTCCCTCCTTCTCTCTCTCCTTCTTCCTCTCCCTCCCTCCCTCCCTCCCTCCCTCCCTCCCTCCCTCCCTCCCTCCCTCCCTCCCTCCCTCCCTCTCTCTCTCTCTCCCCCCTCCCTCTCTCCCCCCTCCCTCCCTCCCTCAGATCGTGTACGAGGTGGTGACAGACGGCTGGCTGAACTACGTGGAGGGCATGTGTGTGATCTGGTTCACCATCGAGGTCATCCTGAGGGTCATCTTCTGCCCGGATAAGGCCGAGTTCTTCCGCTGCACGCTGAACCTCATAGACTTCGTGGCCATCGTCCCCTTCTACCTGGAGTTGGCGCTCAGCGGCCTGTCCTCCAAGACGGCCAAGGACGTGCTGAGCTTCCTCCGGGTGGTCCGCTTCGTCCGCATCCTGAGGATCTTCAAGCTGACCCGTCACTTCGTGGGCCTGCGGGTGCTGGGCCACACGCTGAGGGCCAGCACCAACGAGTTCCTGCTGCTCATCATCTTCCTGGCGCTGGGCGTCCTCATCTTCGCCACCATGATCTACTACGCCGAGCGCATCGGCGCCGACCCCGACGACCCCACCTGCCGCCAAGCACACCAACTTCAAGAACATCCCCATCGGCTTCTGGTGGGCGGTGGTGACCATGACCACGCTGGGCTACGGGGACATGTACCCCGAGACCTGGTCGGGGATGCTGGTGGGGGCTCTGTGCGCGCTGGCCGGCGTGCTGACCATCGCCATGCCCGTCCCCGTCATCGTCAACAACTTCGGGATGTACTACTCGCTGGCCATGGCCAAGCAGAAGCTCCCCAAGAAGAGGAACAAGCACATCCCCAGGGCGCCACAGCCAGGCTCCCCCAACTACTGCAAGCCGGACGCCCTCGCCATGGCGACCGCATCGCCGCAAAGGCTGATGGGTAATGTGGTGGGGCCCGGCATGGTGGGGTCGGACAGTCTGCTGGGCGCGGGGGACTGTCCCCTGGCCCAGGAGGAGATCATAGACATCAACAGAGCAGGTAGGGCCAGGGGGGGGGCAGTGGGCCTGTGTGTGGGTG
>CM051012.1:5460283-5462783 GCA_027704905.1 Muraenolepis orangiensis | reverse complement strand
CTCTCTCTCTCCCTGTCTGTCTCTCTCTCCCTGTCTGTCTCTCTCTCCCTGACTCTCTCTCTCCCTGTCTGTCTCTCTCTCCCTGACTCTCTCTCTCCCTGTCTCTCTCTCTCTCCCTGACTCTCTCTCTCCCTGTCTGTCTCTCTCTCCCTGACTCTCTCTCTCCCTGTCTCTCTCTCTCCCTGTCTCTCTCTCTCTCCCTGACTCTCTCTCTCCCTGTCTGTCTCTCTCTCCCTGACTCTCTCTCTCCCTGTCTCTCTCTCTCCCTGTCTGTCTCTCTCTCCCTGACTCTCTCTCTCCCTGTCTCTCTCTCTCCCTGTCTGTCTCTCTCTCCCTGACTCTCTCTCTCTCCCCCTGTCTCTCTCTCTCCCTGTCTCTCTCTCTCTCTCTCCCCCTGTCTCTCTCTCTCCCTGTCTCTCTCTCTCTCTCCCCCTGTCTCTCTCCCCCTGTCTCTCTCCCCCTGTCTCTCCTGGTCTCCTCCTGTGCAGCTGTCTTCCCCTCGTCTTGCTCCTCCTCCTCCTCCTCCTTCTCCTCCTCTCACCCGCACTCTTCTCACTCTGGTACTTACAGATAGGGGCTGTCTGGGGGAGGGGCCATACCAGCTGGGGGAGGGGCCACACCAGCTGGGGGAGGGGCCACACCAGCTGGGGGAGGGGCCACAGTAGCTGGGGGAGGGGCCACAGTAGCTGGGGGAGGGGCCACACCAGCTGGGGGAGGGGCCACAGTAGCTGGGGGAGGGGCCACAGTAGCACACATTGATTTGCTCTTTTCCCAAAAGCACTTGTGGTTACAAGATGATAGCAGTGCTATATATATATATATAATTATAATTATATATATATATATATATAATTATATATATATATATATACATGCAGTATATATATATGTATATATATATATACATATATATATATAAATATATATATATATATATATATGAGCTCAGTAGGAGGGTTAGTCAGTCGGAGGGTTAGTCAGTAGGAGGGTTAGTCAGTAGGATGGTTAGTCAGTAGGAGGGTTAGTCAGTAGGAGGGTTAGTCAGTAGGGTTAGTCAGTAGGAGGGTTAGTCAGTAGTAGGGTTAGTCAGTAGGGTTAGTCAGTAGGAGGGTTAGTCAGTAGGAGGGTTAGTCAGTAGGGTTAGTCAGTAGGATGGTTAGTCAGTAGGAGGGTTAGTCAGTAGGATGGTTAGTCAGTAGGAGGGTTAGTCAGTAGGATGGTTAGTCAGTAGGAGGGTTAGTCAGTAGGAGGGTTAGTCAGTAGGAGGGTTAGTCAGTAGGATGGTTAGTCAGTAGGAGGGTTAGTCAGTAGGAGGGTTAGTCAGTAGGAGGGTTAGTCAGTAGGAGGGTTAGTCAGTAGGAGGGTTAGTCAGTAGGAGGGTTAGTAAAGTAGGGTTAGTCAGTAGGAGGGTTAGTCAGTAGGGTTAGTCAGTAGGAGGGTTAGTCAGTAGGATGGTTAGTCAGTAGGAGGGTTAGTCAGTAGGGTTAGTCAGTAGGATGGTTAGTCAGTAGGAGGGTTAGTCAGTAGGAGGGTTAGTCAGTAGGGTTAGTCAGTAGGAGGGTTAGTCAGTAGGAGGGTTAGTCAGTAGGATGGTTAGTCAGTAGGATGGTTAGTCAGTAGGGTTAGTCAGTAGGAGGGTTAGTCAGTAGGAGGGTTAGTCAGTAGGAGGGTTAGTCAGTAGGGTTAGTCAGTAGGAGGGTTAGTCAGTAGGGTTAGTCAGTAGGAGGGTTAGTCAGTAGGATGGTTAGTCAGTAGGAGGGTTAGTCAGTAGGAGGGTTAGTCAGTAGGGTTAGTCAGTAGGGTTAGTCAGTAGGAGGGTTAGTCAGTAGGAGGGTTAGTCAGTAGGAGGGTTAGTCAGTAGGGTTAGTCAGTAGGAGGGTTAGTCAGTAGGGTTAGTCAGTAGGGTTAGTCAGTAGGAGGGTTAGTCAGTAGGAGGGTTAGTCAGTAGGAGGGTTAGTCAGTAGAAGGGTTAGTCAGTAGGATGGTTAGTCAGTAGGAGGGTTAGTCAGTAGGAGGGTTAGTCAGTAGGAGGGTTAGTCAGTAGGGTTAGTCAGTAGGATGGTTAGTCAGTAGGAGGGTTAGTCAGTAGGGTTAGTCAGTAGGAGGGTTAGTCAGTAGAAGGGTTAGTCAGTAGGATGGTTAGTCAGTAGGAGGGTTAGTCAGTAGGAGGGTTAGTCAGTAGGAGGGTTAGTCAGTAGAAGGGTTAGTCAGTAGGATGGTTAGTCAGTAGGAGGGTTAGTCAGTAGGAGGGTTAGTCAGTAGGAGGGTTAGTCAGTAGGGTTAGTCAGTAGGATGGTTAGTCAGTAGGAGGGTTAGTCAGTAGGGTTAGTCAGTAGGAGGGTTAGTCAGTAGGTTGGTAAGGTGCTGTCGGGGGAATCTGTGAACGCGTTGAATTGACTTTCAAAAAAAAGCGGTCATATTGAAAGGTTAAATGTCATATATAATCTATAATCTATAATCTATAATAATATATAATAACCAGTCAGTGGAGATGGAGTTT
>CM051012.1:5432783-5455283 GCA_027704905.1 Muraenolepis orangiensis | reverse complement strand
TGTGTGTGTGTAGACCACACTGTGTGTGTCTAGACCATGCTGTGTGTGTCTAGACCACACTGTGTCTAGACCATGCTGTGTGTGTCTAGACCATGCTGTGTGTGTGTGTAGACCACACTGTGTGTGTCTAGACCATGCTGTGTGTGTCTAGACCACACTGTGTGTCTAGACCATGCTGTGTGTGTCTAGACCACACTGTGTGTGTGTGTAGACACACTGTGTGTGTCTAGACCACGCTGTGTGTGTCTAGACCATGCTGTGTGTGTCTAGACCACGCTGTGTGTCTAGACCACGCTGTGTGTCTAGACCACGCTGTGTGTCTAGACCACGCTGTGTGTCTAGACCACGCTGTGTGTCTAGACCACGCTGTGTGTGTCTAGACCACGCTGTGTGTCTAGACCACGCTGTGTGTGTCTAGACCACACTGTGGTCTAGCAGGCGTGTGTGTGTATGTGTGTACCATGTGCAGCGTGTGTGTGTGTGTACCATGTGCAGTGTGTGTGTGTGTGTACCATGTGCAGCGTGTGTATGTGTGTACCATGTGCAGCGTGTGTGTGTATGTGTGTACCATGTGCAGCGTGTGTGTGTGTGTGTGTACCATGTGCAGTGTGTGTGTGTATGTGTGTACCATGTGCAGCGTGTGTGTGTGTGTGTGTACCATGTGCAGCATGTGTGTACCATGTGCAGCGTGTGTGTGTGTGTGTACCATGTGCAGCGTGTGTGTATGTGTGTACCATGTGCAGCGTGTGTGTGTGTGTGTACCATGTGCAGCGTGTGTGTGTGTGTGTACCATGTGCAGCGTGTGTGTGTGTGTACCATGTGCAGCGTGTGTGTGTGTGTGTGTACCATGTGCAGCGTGTGTGTGTGTGTGTGTACCATGTGCAGCGTGTGTGTGTGTGTGTTTGTGTGTACCATGTGCAGCATGTGTGTGTGTGTGTACCATGTGCAGCGTGTGTGTGTGTGTGTGTACCATGTGCAGCGTGTGTGTGTGTGTGTGTACCATGTGCAGCATGTGTGTGTGTGTGTGTACCATGTGCAGCGTGTGTGTGTGTGTGTACCATGTGCGGCGTGTGTGTGTGTGTGTACCATGTGCAGCGTGTGTGTGTATGTGTGTACCATGTGCAGCGTGTGTGTGTGTGTGTGTGTACCATGTGCAGCGTGTGTGTGTATGTGTGTACCATGTGCAGCCTGTGTGTACCATGTGCAGTGTGTGTGTGTGTGTGTGTGTGTACCATGTGCAGTGTGTGTGTGTGTGTGTGTACCATGTGCAGTGTGTGTGTGTGTGTACCATGTGCAGCGTGTGTGTAGTAACTTGGATGTGTTCACTGTCTTTTGGTGTTGTGGTGTAACATATTTGGATGTAAATCTGCTCAACAATGACAAATCTACAGTGCACGTTACTACTGCACACATCGTCAATTTGCAATATGTGGAACATGTATTTACATTTGTTTACACAATGTGTCTTTTCTTCATTTTCTTCATTTTCAAACCTGTTCTTGTGTGTAGATGTGTTGTTGGGGTAATATTTAGTCATTCCCATAATGTGGTTCCTGGTTTGACCCGTCTGTCTTCCTTCCTCCACTGTCCCCTCCCCTTGTCTCCTCTCCTCATCTCCTCCCTCCTCACGCCTCGCTGGCTCCCAGACCCTGGCCTCTCCCTCTCCTCAGCCCGACTAGTCAGACCGCTCTATGATATAGTGGAGGGCTCCTAAGAAAGGTCAGAGGCCAAGTGCCAATCTAAGGGGCCGGCGGTGGCCTGGCCCCCTGTTACTGACCAGCTGCAACACAACGCTCTCCGTTCAGCAGGCACCTGCGTTCACACTACAATCAGCAGGGTTTGAGTTGGATGAAACTTCTCTCAGGGTAGATTTGGCCCAGTTGTAAAAGCAATCAGAATTATCGCATCAGCACATAACCCCTAGCTTAGATAGCGTCCATGCAAATACACAATCCGCCTTTTCTGTTGGATTCCCGTGGAGGGTCTGGTGGTTTGTTGTCTCACTGCTCCTGTCTCTCTCCCCCACTAATAACCCTCCCTCCCCCCCTCCCTCCCCCCCTCCCTCCCCCCCTCCCTCCCTCCCTCCCTCCCTCCCTGCCTCCCTCCCATCCCATGCTCTAACCTTGGTGTGTTCCATCTTCAGGCTACCCCCCCCAGTCTCTCCCCCTGCGTAGCGTAACTAAAGTCTGACCCCTCAGAGGTACGTACTCCTGGTTACCATGGCAGCAGCAGCAGCTAACCGCTAATGCTACGATCGGCAGCATTGATTCTAGCCCCGGCAAACTCTTCTTATTCTCTTTATCTATTTTTTTGCATTTAATGATTTGAGGTTTTGTATTCCTTATGCTTTAAGTCCAGTGGACAGCACAGGTGAAAAGTTACAAACATAACGCTCTTTCATTTTGCTCTTCTGGAACGACTTAATTCAAACTGAATTAAGTCGTTAGTTATAAACTAGCTTGTTTATAATCCAGTGAGGAGGTGGAGGACCTCGTATGTAAACCGGTTCAGCATTCAGTGATCTGAGGCCAAATAGGTTTTGGAATGTTGGAATGGTCCAGAGTGCATGGCTTGGAACTGACCTCCAGTCCGAGGAGCCCCCAGAGAGCTCAGGACTCAGATCAGAGCTGAGCCCCCAGAGAGCTCAGGGCTCAGATCAGAGCTGAGCCCCCAGAGAGCTCAGGACTCAGATCAGAGCTGAGCCCCCAGAGAGCTCAGGGCTCAGATCAGAGCTGAGCCCCCAGAGAGCTCAGGACTCAGATCAGAGCTGAGCCCCCAGAGAGCTCAGGACTCAGATCAGAGCTGAGCCCCCAGAGAGCTCAGGGCTCAGATCAGAGCTGAGCCCCCAGAGAGCTCAGGGCTCAGATCAGAGCTGAGCCCCCAGAGAGCTCAGGGCTCAAATCAGAGCTGAGCCCCCAGAGAGCTCAGGACTCAGATCAGAGCTAAGCACATCATGGGTGCTTGGTGACACTCCACACCCGCTAATGCCGCTTGCTAGCAAGTTAGCTCAGCTTCCTGAACCATGGCTTGCTATGAGGAGAATGCGTTGTTAAAAAATAAAATAAATGTCTCGTGGGTTTATGATGGAATCCATTTACAAACCAAATCCCCTTCGTAGTTTTGACAAAGGAAACATAAGCAAACCAAACTGGGACTCGTAGTTTAATAACAACATTCCAACTGTTTTACCACTTTATCCTCATCATCATCATCCTCATCATCATCCTCATCCACATGACGCTCACACCACAGATTGAAGTAGATCACTCACACCACAGATTGAAGAAGATCACTCACACCACAGATTGAAGAAGATCACTCCCACCACAGATTGAAGTAGATCACTCACACCACAGATTGAAGTAGATCACTCACACCACAGATTGAAGTAGATCACTCACACCACAGATTGAAGTAGATCACTCCCACCACAGATTGAAGAAGATCACTCACACCAATATCAAACACTCCTACACACATGCAGGTGATCTGGGGAGAGTGCTCTTTACTGTCCCCAAATACACTATAGACCTTTTTGATTAAACAAATAGGGATTGAGATGAGCTTGTCTTGTACCTTCTCTTCTGGTGTTTGACGAGGGAGAACATTTGGTCATTAAGCAGAGACCTTTGTGCACACATACAAAGTTAAAATTGCAAATAATGTTTTTTTAAATAATACAAATGTATCTGGGTTCAGACCAGAACCTACAGTATATCAGGTGTTAAATGTACCACTTTGATTCGCTTGACTGTCAGAGTCCTGGCTAAGCATTTGGCGAACACTTTTCCTGGATAGTGCACAGTTGAGAAAGTATATAGTATCAGCTGAGTATCAGTTGAGTAACAATTTAGTATCAGTTGAGTATTGGTTGAGTATTAGTTGAGTATTGGTTGAGTATTGGTTGAGTATCCATTTAGTATCAATTGAGTATCAATTGAGTATCAATGAAGCATCCATTTTGTATCTGTAGAGTAACAATTAAGTATCCATTTTGTATCAGTAGAGTATCAGTTGAGAATCAACATTGTGTAAGTTGATCCCATAATGTCACCAAGAACATATCAACATATATTCGATTTAGTGTCATGTGACAATTGTCTGGATTTTGTTATAGAATCAAGTTATATAATAACAATATTATTATACTATATTGTTATACATATAAAGTACCTTCAGACATGTGAATATCATGCTACATGTCTCATTTGTGTTATCCACTTCATTTCTACATATTTTCTGAAGTTTCTCCTGACTTTAAGTTGCATAGCAATGGAATATCCATCATCTTTTAAAGTACCGTCGACTGAGTGTCCTATTTAACCTGATCACATGATCCTCAGCAACATAGAAGCTGACTCAGCAGCTTATGAGTTAACCAAGTCTGGTCAGTTAAATATCAACCATCATTTATACTGGGTGGATAGTTAGTATTCACTAGACATGTTCATTATAAAACAACCTCAACAGTTAACAGTCAGGTCTAAATGCAATATATGTGCCTTGATAACCTTATTTAGTGTCAGCTTAAACTGAGACAATATTGATACTCAACTAAAACTCAACTGTGGACTATCCAGGCATCCAAGTGTTACAGAAATGAGTAATGAATTGTTTTTAATTGTACAGGTATACCTACCTGTATTTCAATGATCTCTACAGACATATTTTGTATTTGAATGTGAAGCAAAGTCATTGAATGTCCTTCCTGAATCACATCACAAAAGACAGCATTTTCCATCTTTTTAAAGACCTTTTTTGATAAAGACATGGAAAACAAATGAACACAGAAGCTCAGCGAAGGCCGTAGAAACTGACCTCTGACCTCTAACTCAAGAGTAGAAACTGACTTCTGACCTAATAATGCCTTTTGGTGTGTGTTGGTTGTAAGTATTGCATGGTTGTTGTGATGTAATGATGATTATGATTATTGTGATATTTAGATCATGATTATGTCCCATAAATGATACCTTTGATATGTTTTGTGAGAGCTTCACATTGTGTCTGTTCTGTAGTTTGTAGATGGAGGGACATTAGCACCAAAGGGCCTTGTTCCTCCACATGAGGCAGAGAGAACGTGTATCAGCCAATCAGCTCAGCCCATAGCGATGTCATAGTAATTGCGTGTGTCTTTGCACAGCGGGAGGAGACCCATGCGCGCCACACAGAAAGGTTCTGTTCACCCCCAAACCCTCATGCTGTAGTCCGGCTCAACCATCCAGCTGGGCCCGTCTGTCTTATCAGATATGATCCCGTATTGGAGAGGAGGAGATAGGGGAGCTGTATGAAGCTCCCCTCAAACCGCAGGCGGGGCTCCAGGAGGGATCCATTGAGCCGGACTAAACACTCCATCGGTGGAACACGCCCTCCAGCCTGGCCCTGTCTCAAAGTAGGACTGTGGAATAGCCCGCCCCCATTCCCACGCCCAGGGCTTTATTCTCACTCCTACTCTGGAGGCTCCCGTCCGCTACCCTGAGAGCTCCTTTAGCACTGAGATCACGCAAGCAACCGCAAAGCATTCAGACACCTCGGAGCTTTACTGTCTTCAGTGTCATTCAGTGGGGCGTTGAATCATTGCTAAAACGCTTGAAGAACAATCCGCTCTTGATCGTCAGTTGTGGCTGACCGTCGGTTGTGGCAGACCGTCGGTTGTGGCTGACCGTCGGTTGTGGCAGACCGTCGGTTGTGGCAGACCGTCGGTTGTGGCTGACCGTCGGTTGTGGCGGACCGTCGGTTGTGGCTGACCGTCTGTTGTGGCTGACCGTCGGTTGTGGCAGACCATCGGTTGTGGCTGACCGTCGGTTGTGGCTGACCGTCTGTTGTGGCTGACCGTCGGTTGTGGCTGATCGTCGGTTGTGGCTGACCGTCTGTTGTGGCTGACCATCGGTTGTGGCTGACCGTCTGTTGTGGCTGACCGTCGGTTGTGGCTGATCGTCGGTTGTGGCTGACCGTCGGTTGTGGCTGACCGTCTGTTGTGGCGGACCGTCGGTTGTGGCTGACCGTCTGTTGTGGCTGACCGTCGGTTGTGGCAGACCATCGGTTGTGGCTGACCGTCGGTTGTGGCTGACCGTCTGTTGTGGCTGACCGTCGGTTGTGGCTGATCGTCGGTTGTGGCTGACCGTCTGTTGTGGCTGACCATCGGTTGTGGCTGACCGTCTGTTGTGGCTGACCGTCTGTTGTGGCTGACCGTCGGTTGTGGCTGACCGTCGGTTGTGGCTGACCGTCTGTTGTGGCTGACCATTGGTTGTGGCTGATCGTCTGTTGTGGCTGATCGTCTGTTGTGGCTGACCGTCGGTTGTGGCTGACCGTCGGTTGTGGCTGACTGTCGGTTGTGGCTGACCGTCGGTTATGGCTGACCGTCGGTTGTGGCTGACTGCCTTCCAGCCTGCATTCACTCTTTTAGCTCCTTTGGCTCATGCCATCCCATAATCTGAATTAGCCTTGCTTACAACCAAGGATCCCAACATGGTGTGCGTTGTGTGTGTCTGTGTGTATGTGAGTGTGTGTGTGTGTGAGTGTGTGTGTGTGTGTGTGTGAGAGTGTGTGTGTGCGCACATACACAGTATGTTGCAGCACAAATGTTACATGGACAAAGCAAAGATAAAAGTGACTGAGTTTGCATCCAGTGGCCTTGGACTGTGTTTAAGATGCAGGGAGGTCCATGTTCAACCTCTTCAGGGCACTCCAGAGAAGGAAAGAGCCTTTACTGATATTCAAATTCCTGCCCCACTACCAGCGTAGTGAGTGCTAGGTTATTTATGATATATATATATATATATTGTACTATGTAGGACACAGAGTGCTTACAATTTCTTGGTCAAGGGCTATTAATATTGAATGTCAGCGTTAATACAAAACACTCAGACTCTGTTGTCCTCTGAGGACACCAGACATACGGTGAGGAGGTACAGCTCCAGGGACATGAACCAGGCAGCCAGAATCACTGTCCTCAGGGACCCTGAACCAGGCAGCCAGAATCACTGTCCTCAGGGACCCTGAACCAGGCAGCCAGAATCACTGTCCTCAGGGACCCTGAACCAGGCAGCCAGAATCACTGTCCTCAGGGACCCTGAACCAGGCAGCCAGAATCACTGTCCTGAGGGTGAGCTAAGGGACCTTGGTGTTAAAGAGTGGATCCAGAAGGGGGGGCAGTCCTACCTTTGGGCCTCATGAAGTCCATTTGGCAGATGACTTCATAACAAAACCATCCAGCTACCAAACTACCAAGTATTCTGTTTTTGGGTTAAACAGTAGCTCCTAAAAACCAAAGTATGACCATGAGCACTTCAACAGGTCCCAAACATTCTGTCTCGTCTGTTGGCCCGTCTCTCTCTCTGTCTGTATGTCTGTCTGTATGTCTGTCCCTCTGACTGTCTGTCAGTCTGTCGTCTGTTCATCTGCCTTGCCTGCTTGTCTGTCTGTCAGGCTCTCTTGTCTAACCGCCATCTATTTAATAGGTGACTTGTTCTTTCTTCTAATGTGTTGATAAAACACTGGATTCTGAGTTGTTAACAGCTTGAAAGAGAGAGAAAGAGGAAAACCATGAAAAGTTACAGAATTAATTCCTTACACTTATTGCAACACTTTGATGTTTGTGTTTGTGCTCTGGCGTCCATGGAGAAGGTCTCCATGTTTCTGCTGACTCTTCCAGATGATTTAACAACCATCGCCTCTGTGCTTCTCAACACGTCCTGGCTAACACTGTTCTAGCTAACACTGTTCTGGCTAACAGTGTTCTAGCTAACAGTGTTCTGGCTAACAGGGTTCTAGCTAACACTGTTCTAGCTAACACTGTTCTGGCTAACACTGTTCTGGCTAACAGTGTTCTGGCTAACACTGTTCTAGCTAACAGTGTTCTGGCTGACGTCTCTTTGGGAACCACAGAGAGTGGCTTGTCCAGTGGATGTGGACAAACTAACATTTAATAGCATTTAGTTTGATTATATCATTCATTCATACTTTACATTCAAATGGGAGCATTTTCTGATATTTGGCTGGGGATAGCGATGCGCTAGCTGGAGCCCATGTGTTGGTTTGTGTATATCCACTGGACCTGGCTCCCCTCACACACTGCTCACCTTCTTCAGGTGTATCTTATGGCTAAAGTCTAACCCACAATTGATTTTCATAACCATTATTCCTGTTCTGTCCCGTCTCTTGTCTGTCTGTCTGTCTGTCTGTCTCCTCTGTGTCTGTCTGTCCATTTGTCGGCCTGTTTGTCCGTCCCTTTCCTCCTTGGTCTAAATTGTTTTTTTCTTCTCTTCTTTTAATATTGTCTTTTTAAATTGTGCTTTTTGTTTTTTATTACTTTATCCTACAAATGTTTGTACGTGTAAACAAATCAATTCTGAATTGACAATGCTGTGAAACCACATAACTCATGACTGCTAACCTGGTGAAACTGTTCCCTTTATCCCATCCGCCATTCCAATTAAAACCAAAACCATCCACTGCATCCTGCCTGCTGAAATCACCCATAATCCACCCCCTCCATCACAACCCCTGACCTCTGACCCCCGCCCTCCATTACAACCCCTGCCCTCTGACCCCCGCCCTCCATCACGACCCCTGCCCTTTGACCCCTGACCCCACCCTCCATCACGACCCCTGCCCTCTGACCCCTGACCCCACCCTCCATCACGACCCCTGCCCTCTGACCCCTGACCCCGCCCGCCCTCCAGCCACAGGCTACGAGAAGTCACGCAGTCTCAATAATATATCAGGCCTGACGGCGGCCCCTCTGCGCCTGACGCCCATCCCCACCTCCACCTTCCAGCCTCCCGGCCTGAGGCGCTGTCGCTCCCCCATCCCCTCCATCCTGTAGAGGAACCCCACCCCCACCCCACCCACTTGACCCCGCCCACACACTCACCGTAACTAAGCTAACCAGGAAGTGACTGTAACCATGTGAATATCAACAACAACCACAGCAGCAGCAGCAGCAGCAACACAATGCTAACCGATCACATGTGTATAGGAGGGGCGGAGCCTAAAGCAGCATGAACAGAGCAACTTCTAAAAAGATAGATTCATCCGCTTCATTCCAAGAGCCATTGGTGGAGGAGGAGGTGGAGGAGGTGGTGGAGGTGGTGGAGGAGGTGGTGGAGGTGGTGGAGGTGGTGGAGGTGGTGAAGTGGAGGGTGCAGTGTTGACAGAGTTGGGGCATGTGCAGAGCCAATGTGGATGCTTCAGCAAGAGTCTGTTGACTCTCGTCTGGTACAAAAAGAAAGACTATCTAACCGTCCCCCCTCCCCTCCTCCCCCCTCCCCTCCACCCCCTCCTCTCCTCCCCCCTCCTCTCCTCCCCCCTCCTCCTCCACCAGCCACAGACACACGCCTAACCCCAAGGGAAATGATACTCAACCTTAGTGGAGAAACTTTGGATCATGGACGACCGCAGATGTAGAGTTAGTGGACGGTCTGGTCTCCCTGGGCTACTGCTCGCCTGTTCTTGTCTGCACTTGCACTTCGGTTAAAATATATCCGTTAAAAAGGTATTTAAGATTAGATGTTTTAAAAAAGAATACCTGAAGCCTCAGCTTGTCTCATCCTCCTGCATGAGGACACGCTCTCAGCTCCACCCTGGATTCACACACAAACTCAAACCCCAGAAGAAGAAGAAGAAACCTTTTATTAGCTTAGGAACCTGATATATGAATATATACATATTTAATAGAAAATTCCCAAACCTATAGCACCTGTGCACCTTTCTAAGTAAAAGCCATGTAGATTTAGACTGTATAAGGAATATTCTCTTGTTTCAACATGGTGCGTTTGTTAGAGATGTGTCGAAGTAGACCAGACATAACCCTAACCCTAACCACAGTTAAGACATGTGTGTACATGGACACACACACACACACACACACACGTATCTCCACAGTGTGAGTCCTTACCTATAACTCTTAGATATGCATATATGTAAACATATGAGAGACAAGAGGCTCTGAGCTCCTATTGGTCACAAACAGAACAAACTCCCCCGACCTCCATCCCTGCTTATAAGAAACTAAAGTCAAAGTGACAGCGTCAAAAAAAACTCTTACAGGAATAATTAGCGAAATGTAGCGAAACCTTAAACTAACAAGCTAGCTCGAACTAACACTTCTTTTTACCAGTACCGAGTAGGAGCCTTAGAATAAGATATGATAAGATATGATAAGATAAGATATGATAGGATAAGATAGGATCGGATAGGACGGTGTTAGGGAGCCACTGAGGTGGTGGAGCGCCAGCGGTGGGCTTGCTCTCCGTGTGTCTCCATTGCCAAGGCAACGTGGTTATAGGTAAAGGGTGGTGGAGATGATGATGATGATGATGGTGGTGGTGGTGGTGGTGGAGATGATGATGATGATGATGGTGGTGGTGGTGGTGGAGGGGGAGGGGGAGCAAGCCAGTCGGACAGTGGGCATCGACCCCATGGCACCAAGCGTGTGGTGGAGCAAGGAGTAGCTTCCTGTGATGAGGAAGAGCTGGAGGATGGTTGAGATTAGAACCTCCTGCTCTTCTCCAGGTTGTGGAGGAAATTCCCCTGAAAAAGCGACCAGGACTCCCAAATACACACCCCCCCCCCCCCCCCCCTCTTCCATGCCCCCACTGCCCCACCGCCCCCCACCAAACACACACACACACACACACACACACACACACACACACACCAACACACACACACCCCCAATGAGCAGTTCATGAGGGACGAGGCCGGGCTGCAAGGTGTTGAACCTCGAGGAGTGGGGGGGGGGGGGGGGGGCAGCTCACCCAGAGAACAAGATCCTGTTTCATTACTTTATTGTTTTATTAGTTTGTTGGTTTTTGTTTTGTCGTAATTGTCCCTTCTTCAATTTCCCCATCATCACAACAGACTTGTACCAGACTTTCACCAGCTAGCACCAGACTTGTACCAGATGTGTTCCAGACGTTCCTTCAGTGCAGCCAATGGCAACCCTGTTGTTTGTTTGTGCTCCTTACCTCCTTGGTGGGTGCAGTAGGCGGGACAGTCAACGGCTACTGGAGTGACAGCCCCTGGTAGGGTCGGCCCTCCGAAGACGCCCCGCTGGAGCCCGGCGACCACCGTCACGCCAGAACAGAAAACACCAGAGAACAAAACAATGACAAATGCAACACAAGAGAACAGAAATATGCAATCTTATTGATGTATTGCTGTGCTTTTATTTATTTTTTGCTTTTTTTTTGCAGAGATGTGTTGCATTAGAGATTTGGGGGTGCACAGTGTGAGGTTTTGTTCATCCTTCCTCCTGAGGACGGTCCATGAGGAAGACCTGAAGTCCTCTGATCCGAACTTAAAGACTTCTTACATTTCACTTTCATTTTTAGGCTCCGTGCAACCGAGTGGAAATGTAATGTGTCTTCTACACAAACCTTTATTACTTTGATTACTTTGACTTTTATTTTTATTGCGTTTGTAGGAGTGTTCTGTGCTCCCAATGTACTGCGGGTTTTATTTACTTGTTTTTTTATATTTAATGTATTGAATGATGTTTTGTTTGGTGAAATGACTTCCAGATGACCATGAGTCGTCCGCTGCTCACCATCCCTCTAGTTCTACTAACACCTGTCTGTCTCCTGTCTCCTGTCTCCTGTCTCCTCTCTCCTATCTTCTAAAGTTGGACCTTTTGTTTATGTGTCTATGGTCTAAATAACCATTTTGTTTATTTCTCAAAGCAGTACATTTCAAATGGGGGATAGTGAACGAGCAGAATAGGTCGGGGAGAAACGTTAGTTAGTTTGAAAGTAGTTTGTGTGGTAACTCCACCTTGCGCTCAGGTCTTAATTAGATCCCTCGTTTGCATAATTAACCAGGTGTCCAAGCATGTCCCTATTAACGCTCCAAGAGAATGAAACACACACACACACACACACACACACCTGGTTCTCCTGGTTCTGTCCTCTAGTCACGTGATGTAAATATGTAAAGACTTGTACATTAATCTGCATGGGGTTCCCATGGTGAGCAATAAGGTGACCGTACCGCGTGTCCCTAGAGGATCCGCCAGGTCTTATGAGTGATCCGGGGCTTCCCGAGTGTGGACATCTCCACTATGTCCACTATGTGTACATAGTGGAGATGTCCACTATGTGTACATAGTGGACATCTCCACTGTGTGTACATAGCGTGTAGAGAGTGAATGGACGTGTGTTTCTACTCTTATTTATGCACTAACAGCATGATGCCCAAAACAAAGGGGGAAAAAAAAGAAAAAATAATTTAACAAGGACAAAAAAACCACAACAAACCCCCCAGCTCAGGGGGGGGGGGGGGGGCGACTCGCTATTAGCATGAATAACAAGGCGCTAGGACCCTGTAGGGGGGAGGGGGGGAGAGTGTATTTTTGCAGGATGCGGGGGGAGGGTTTAGGGTTGTTTAGGGTTTAGGGTTGTAGCAGCAGCCTGGTAGAGCTGTGATGTGACTTATGTAGGAGACTTATGACCAGAGCGCCCCCCCAGCGCTCTGGTCCCATAAATATATGCAAAAAGAAGATAACTGTGAACTAACGAAAAGAAAAGAAACAATAAGACAGCAAACAAATCCAGCTTCTCCACCAACTAACTCTTCCTCTTCAACCCCGCCCCCAAGTGGCTTCTCTCTCTCCCTCCCCCCTCTCATTGGTCCTCTCCCCTCACCCCCCCTCTCATTGGTCCTCTCTCTCCCCTCCCTCTCTCATTGGTCCTCTCCCCTCACCCCTCTCATTGGTCCTCTCTCTCCCCTCCCCCTCTCATTGGTCCTCTCCCCTCACCCCCCCTCTCATTGGTCCTCTCCCCTCACCCCTCTCATTGGTCCTCTCTCTCCCCTCCCCCTCTCATTGGTCCTCACCCCTCTCATTGGTCCTCTCTCTCCCCTCCCCCTCTCATTGGTCCTCTCTCTCCCCTTCCCCTCTCATTGCTCCTCTCTCTCTCCCCTCCCCTCTCATTGGTCCTCTCTCTCCCCTCCCCCTCTCATTAGTCCTCTCTCTCTCCCCTCCCCTCTCATTGGTCCTCTCTCATCAACACCCCAGGTGTCAATCAGCCAACTTGACATGAAACAATCAGACATTTGGATCTTAAACTTTGCTCTTTTTTTCACTGAATTCCATTTACAAAACTCAGGTATATATTTATATTCTCTCTCTCTCTCTCTCTCTCTCCCTCTCTCTCTCTCTCTCTCTCTCTCTCTCTCTCTCTCTCTCTCTCTCTCTCTCTCTCTCTCTCTCTCTCTCTCTCTCTCTCTCTCTCTCTCTCTCTCTCTCGCTAAGTGTGTTCATCTGAGAACAATGTACTGTGTTTTTAGAAATGGAACACACTGAACAGTCTTCTGTTTTGCTTTGCATCGCTTTCCCCCTGTGTGTGTGTGTACCACATGTCTGTATGTGGGAGGGGAGAGGGGAGGGGAGGGGCGGGACCTGTGCTATGAGATGATGTGTTGTGATTGGTCAACTGAGGAACATCAACAGGGGCATGACATGAAGGAGGAAAAAGATTGTGGCAAGAAAGAAAGTAAAAGTTTGGTGAGGAGGAGGAGGAGGAGGAGGAGGAGGAGGAGGAGAAGGCAAAGTGCTTCTCACTTCATGTAAGAAGGTGCGCCTTGCCGTGTAGCTTCCTGTGTTGTGTTGGTGTCCCGCCGGCCGTGGTCCTGCTGTGTGTTTTCCTTTGAGCTGTCGTGGTGTGCCTCGCTGTTCATTGACTCATCCTCATCCATCGGAGCTCCGCCCCCCGGGGGTCACCCCCCCCCCCCCCCCCCCCGTGCAGGGACCCCCCCCCCAGCTTACGTCCTGGCGGCTCCGTCCTCATCCTACACGAGAGACACACTTCCAGGCTCAGAAACTGAAATATGTCAGCAGGTTGTTTGATGTTGTTTTTTGTAGTTTGCCACTCACCATATCAGTTATTGTACAACAAATCATATCACATATTTATTGTACAATTCATTTGTTATTGATTGACAACAATGCTGACAGAGTAAACTCAAGCCATGCTAGATCTGAATATCCACTTTCAGGTCCTGGAAGCGTCTCCTCTCTGATGGTTAGACCTCTGAATTGTAGAGCTTTCCCCGAGGTCCATTCCTCCTGTCTCCTCAGAGGGCTTCCAATTCAGAGGACTAAGCAGCCA
The DNA here is from genome assembly GCA_027704905.1 of Muraenolepis orangiensis. Taxonomy (NCBI): domain Eukaryota; kingdom Metazoa; phylum Chordata; class Actinopteri; order Gadiformes; family Muraenolepididae; genus Muraenolepis; species Muraenolepis orangiensis. The sequence goes on along the minus strand of CM051012.1, from coordinate 5,441,178 downwards.
CCCAAGGACTGCAATCTACTGCAGATTGTTACTGCGTGTGTGTGTATGTGGACGTGAGAGAGAGAGAGTGAGTGAGTGAGATTTACTTATTTACTTATTTCTCCTAATATTGAACGCCTGCATGCAGTGAGCTGTCAAGTTGCTTCTGTGGTTCTTGGCTTCAGAGATTCTCTTTCTTTCTTTGTGGTAAACGTTGACTTGTTTCAACCCTCTCTCTCCCACTGCTGAGTGTACAGTTAACAGCCAGATGGCCTGAAAGGGGCGTGTCTGCATGTTGGGAAGAGGGAGGGGGCGGGGCGTCATCTTCAATGGCTTTAACTGTACATGGTGGGGTCAGAGGTCAGTGTTCATTTGCTCATTTCTATGCTGGAAGAATTGGAGCTCAGTGATGCATTTCTCTAAAAGGCGATTGGTTTGGCTCATGGCCTTTTGTTCTGTTCTAAGCTTTTAAACCCAGCCCGCTATTCCCATAACGCTCATCAAATTCTATGTCAAAACTGTTTTACTGTTCACAATTGTGAAATGCTTTTTTAAAGCATCAAACTTGGTGATGGAGCATTCTTGAATATCTATGTGATTATTCTTGAATCATGAACCGGTAGCATTCAAATTGGGCACAGATCTGCACAGCATCGCTTGGTGGCTTCATGTCAGCCATCGCCAGTCAGTCTAACGCTGGCTTCTTTCCTCTCTTTCAGTGCTGAGCTTCTAAGTTCCCGCCGTACCTGCAAAGAGGAAACCACAAAACCAACTTAGTCCTCCACACACAAAGACACGGCGTCAAGAGAGACAGAGAGAGACAAAGAGAGAGAGAGATCTGACCAGAGTGGGATCCTAACCTCCTTCCCTCGTGTCCTTCCTACCACCCTCTGATCAGCAGGACATCCAACGGACCAAAGACCAGCGAGCGGGAAAGACGGGTCCATCCACCTTTAGTTCATAATGAAGAGAGCTCATGCGTTGGATCATGTGGGCTCCACTGTAGCACCAAAACAAACACTTTCTTATTTAACAACCAACAAGCAACCCTCTCCCCAAAGGTTCTTGTTGTTTTTTTCACTTCTTGAGTTTTTTCTGGTGTTGTTGTTTTCCGGTCATCCTGAACTCCCATCTACTATGCAACCTGAGGTCCTGAGGACGAAGACTAGAGGCTGAGGCCGGGACAGCCTCTCACAGCGCGGCCAGGAGGCTGCAGGAAACACATCTCACATCACATGCTTTGGTTCTGTTATGTTGTTGTTGTTACCGTGGTGACATAGCGGTCGCCAACTTGAGACGCCGGGTTACAAATGAGAGGAGAATGGCTCGGTGGCTCCTGGAGTCGACAGATGGTCGCTCGCCCGCTGCTCCTCACTCCTCACAGCCAGAGAGAGAGGGAGAGGGAGAGAGAGAGAGGGAGAGACCAAGAGGACAGAATAACCTCCCATGGTCTAAAGGCAGTGACCGCAACCAAGGACAAAAAAATACATTCTATTTATGTTCTATTTTGAGTTCCCTGCACACTTTTGCATCATCCCCCATCTGTCTCTCTCTCTCTCCATCCTCTCTCTCTCCATCCTCTCTCTCTCTCTCCATCCTCTCGCTCTCTCTCCATCCTCTCGCTCTCTCTCCATCCTCTCGCTCTCTTTCTCACTATCCATCCTCTCTCTCTCTCCATCCTCTCTCTCTCTCTCTCCATCCTCTCTCTCTCTCCATCCTCTCTCTCTCTCTCCATCCTCTCACTCTCTCTCTCACTATCCATCCTCTCTCTCTCCATCCTCTCTCCATCCTCTCTCTCTCTCCATCCTCTCTCTCTCTCTCTCTCCATCCTCTCGCTCTCTCTCCATCCTCTCACTCTCTCTCTCACTATCCATCCTCTCTCTCTCCATCCTCTCTCCATCCTCTCTCTCTATCCATCCTCTCTCTTTCTCTCTCTCTCTCTCGTTCTCTCACACAAACGTCTTCCCCTCCCTCCCTGTGTCTGGGCATCGCTGCTCTTCTGTAGCAGAACCTGCATGGCATGACCAAAAGAAGAGCGGAACCTGGAGACAGTATGGAAAACAACAGATAATAGTTTCAAAGAGAGCAGCCGGACAATGGAAGAGGAGGAGGAGCAGGAGGAGGAGGAAGAGGAGGAGGAGGAGGAGGAGGAGAGACCACAGATTTATTTTCACTCATATACATCAACGCAATGCCTCCCCCCCCCCCCCCCCAATGGCCGCCAACGCAGGCAAAAACACTAAATGTTCCTGCAACAGCTCTCAGAACGGATAGTAAAGGATGAGAGGGAGAACTCTCTCCCTCCCTCCCTCCCTCTCCCTCTCTCTCTCTCTCTCCTTTGACCCTCAGAGAGGTCAGAGTGACCTCTTGCAGACTCCTCAGCTCTTCTGGAATAACAACAATGTATAAGAAGTGTGTGTTCACCAGTCAAAAGAAAAAAAATATATACATATCTATCTAAATATATATATATATCAATATATATATACATATATATATAAACATTCATATATATATATATATATATATATACAGTATATATATATGTATTCCAGGGACAAAAAAAAATAAGGCGATGTTTTAGAATTTGAAAGTGCATTTTTCTGACCTTGTTTACCAGCATGAAGCGTGCATGACGTGGGCTGTGAGGTCCGCCGGTTAGAACCGCTGGGGAGTAGAACCACAGAGAACCTTTATGTGACATGCTAGGACGTCCGAGCGTAGGCTTATCTTTAAGATCAAAAAAAAATAAAAGAGGTACTATATTTTTTTCAATAATAATAAAAAAATAATAATGACGAAAAAAATAATAAACCTTAGGCTTGCAAGTTTGCAAAGGTTTGTTTTGTTCTAAACTTTATGAGATCCATTCACGGTTCCGCCCCCAAGAACCGCCCCCGCCTCCACCCCCAGGAACCGCCCCACCCACCCCCAGGAACCGCCCCCCCCCACCCCCAGGAACCGCCCCACCCACCCCCAGAAACCGCCCCCCCCCACCCCCAGGAACCGCCCCCACCCACCCCCAGGAACCGCCCCACCCACCCCCAGGAACCGCCTCCACCCCCTCCACCCCCAGGAACCGCCCCACCCACCCCCAGGAACCGCCCCCCCCCGCCCCCAGAAACCGCCCCCGCCTCCCCCCCTCCACCCCCCCCACCCCCAGGAACCGCCCCACCCACCCCCAGGAACCGCCTCCACCCCCTCCACCCCCAGGAACCGCCCCACCCACCCCCAGGAACCGCCCCCCCCCGCCCCCAGAAACCGCCCCCGCCTCCCCCCCTCCACCCCCCCCCACCCCCAGGAACCGCCCCACCCACCCCCAGGAACCGCCCCCCCCCACCCCCAGGAACCGCCCCCGCCTCCACCCCCTCCACCCCCCCCACCCCCAGGAACCGCACCTGCCCCCCACCCCCAGGAACCGCCCCACCCACCCCCAGGAACCGCCCCCCCCCCCGCCCCCAGGAGAAACTAGCTCCTCCTCGCTGTCTCCTTGCTTTACACTCTTAGTGTACTCTGTTAGTGTTGGAGACCACTCACCTGGAGACCACTCACCTGGAGACCACTCACCTGGAGACCACTCACCTGGAGACCACTCACCTGGAGACCACTCCCCTTCCTCCGCCCTCCCATCAGTCTTCCTCTCATGCTTCGTCCAAAGCGTCTTCCGTGTCTAAAGCTGGACGCCCCGCCCCCTGCCCCGCCCCGCCCCCTGCCCCGCCCCCTGCCCCGCCCCCCGCCCCGGACCAGATGGTGCACGCACCAGCTAAGCCGATGTCCCCCTAGTGGCCAATACGACCACTAACATCCTTTCTGAATTCCATTGATTGATTTGTTTCTTTGAAATCCTACCAACATCTCTAAGTCAAACTACTCTGAGAACTACGAAAAGAAGCTGTTATAGCATCAAGTTAGCGGTTAGCTAGTGTGAGTAGCGGTCCTAATGTCTGAAAACAGCTGAAAGTTAGCTCCAGTTAGCTCTATTATCACATACTCAGCTATTCAACATAAAGGTAATTTTCCAATACTAATATATATATGTTCTAAAAATACATAGGGGAAGCTTTCTTTATAGATTACTCAAATGAATTTAAGACAAACACACAAATCAATTCCAGGAGTGTCTTCAGGGGTTGTAGCGCAGGGTGTATCCTATAATAATGGTGGCTAAACCGCACTTAATAATCAATACGTTTCATTGGCAATTGGTTCCATCCGGTTGGTCTCGCTGAGGTTGAATAATGCCGTCGTCAATGATCTGACGAAGCAAAAGTAAAACATGGATAACAACCAATGATGGATATCCTTTCTGTTCTACATTTGCAATATTCATATTTTTTATTTGTAATTTTTGTAATTTTAATTCAAACCGACATTCATCTCAGGACATGAAGCAGGCAGAAAACACCCTCAGATACCCTAAACACTGTTTGTCACAGGAAAGAATAGAGAATATTTTCTTCTTCTAAATGGAAACATGGCGCTCCCTCTCATATCATGTGCTCACTGTTGACTTGTGACATGAAATTTGTTAGGATTATTTTCATGATCGATACGGATGTCTTATGTTTTATTAATGATTATTAATTGTATTTTGTTGCTCTTTTCACAACTATGCAGTGCAGCTTTCAGACGGTCAACATAAAGCTAGCTTACCATTGACTGTAGCTAAACAGGGACTCTAAAGAACCATTTATCCTGTTTATTTCTCATACCTCCCTTTGTTGGTGGGTTTTACACATTGCTATGAGTATACTGATTTATTGAACATTTAGTAACGATGTAAAGAGGATGACTTAACAAAAATAATAATAATGCATCCGTCCATGCTTTTGTATTGTAGTCTGCCGTTTTTAATACAAACAGACGCATCTATGCAACTCTGGGTCCCTGCAGACGCATCTGTTTGAGCTCCATGGGAGAAGAACTGAACTGCTCTGTGTCCATATGCAAAATGTCCCCCCCTCTCTCTCTGTCTCCCCCTCTCCCTCCCTCCCTCCCCCCCTCCCTTACGCCATCTCTATCACCCTCCAGTTGAGCTCAACTTGTTATTAAGCCAGGAAAGAGACCAGCTGGATAGACCAGCTGACCTACACATGAGGAAGAGGAGTTCAGTGCAGAGGACAGAAGGAGAAGAGGACGCGTGTGTGTGTATGTGTGTGTGTGTGTGTGTGTGTGTGCGTGCGTGCGTGCGTGCGTGCGTGCGTGCGTGTGTGTGTCTGTGTGCGTGTGTGTGCGTGTGTTTGACCTACCAACATTCTGCAGGATAGGCCGGGGTTGGCCGGTCAGTGAGGAGAAGTGAGAAGGCTGAGCAGCCTGACACCCAGAGTGGAACTTTACTTGAAATCCCTACGCAACATATCAGCAAACCAGGAGGAACGCAACCCACTGTCCATTGTTCCTCACCCCCTAACACCTCACACCCCACACCCTAACCCCCTAACCCCCTAACCCCACACCCTAACCCCCTAACCCCACACCCACGCTCTCTCACGAAGCCACACCTTTCTGTCTGCCCTCCCCCTCATCCTCATCCTCCTCCCCCCCTCCTCCCCTCCTCCCCCTCATCCTCATCCTCCTCCCCCTCTTCCTCCCCCTCCCACTCCTCCTCCTCTTCCTCCGTTATGTTTCTATGAGGAAGAGGCAGCCTCTTATTGCATCCCTTGCTCTTGTTTTTTTTTTTTCTACTGCATGGAAACTTTAAAAGATGACTTTAACTTCTTGGTGAATGACGGACGGAAGGACGTTTCTCTGGGACCCGGGTCCTTCCCTGGGCTCTGATAGGACTCTTCTCTGGGACCCGGGTCCTTCCCTGGGCTCTGATAGGACTCTTCTCTGGGACCCGGGTCCTTCCCTGGGCTCTGATAGGACTCTTCTCTGGGACCCGGGTCCTTCCCTGGGCTCTGATAGGACTTCTCTGGGACCCGGGTCCTTCCCTGGGCTCTGATAGGACTCTTCTCTGGGACCCGGGTCCTTCCCTGGGCTCTGATAGGACTCTTCTCTGGGACCCGGGTCCTTCCCTGGGCTCTGATAGGACGCTTTCACCATCAAACACACTCGCCCTCAAGCCTCTTCTCTGAATTATTAGCACTAATATTATTGCCGTAATATATATTGCATCATTTAGATTTAGCTCATCTCGTAGGGTCTTCTGTTGGCCTGTTCACTTTTTGTTCATTTTTACTGCTGTAAGGTTTTAAGGTAGACTTCAATTCATCATGGTGCGAAATTCAGAAATGATTGCATTCTGGATCCATATTTGTCACTGGCGTTCAATTGACACGTTGCACTATACGCGCAATCGCAGCTAAATAGTCAATCGAATTGTGAATGGTAAAATGTGTAATGCGCGAGTCTCGCCGCTAGGTGGGGGTAGAAGCCCCCGTCTCGCCGGACCGAGAGAACAGAGGAGCGTCCTACCACAGAATGGGCTTAGAGAGAACTAACGTTGGAAAACTATTTTAATGTCATTACACTGGAGAGAAAAAATAATTATAAAAGAATCAAGAACTGTATAAAATATATTTCAAAGGAATGTTTATTATTTACCTTTTATATTTTTGAAACATGTAAAGAACAAAAAAGGTTAAAACAATGTACCAATTTCAGCAGCATCCAAGAAAAAAGAGACTTCTAAACAGTTGTATTATTTAAAGTATGAAGGTTTGACTGTGAATGCTGATTATCCTGAGCAACGCCTCTCATTTACTGACAGGATGAATAAAAAAATACCACTGAAAATAATGAATAAAACATAACAACTACCGGGGAAAAAGAATATCTAATTTAAAAAGAAAATATCAAAAACTTAATAAAAACATTAAAAGCTTATGCCAAAATTTTCTATGCGTGTCCGTCGGTTAATTTGTGTTCATCTTAACAGCATGTGTTTTAGTTCACGCTATAAGTGAATTCACTGATTATTGAGATATGTTTATAGATTTACCATAAAGAGTAAGAACGGGTGTCATTTATATTTCCTTCCTCTAGGTGTCGCTGTTGACACGGGTTAAAACAACACTATGTTGTAGTACAGAAGGAGTCGGATTTAATCTACCATCCAGGTATTCTGAGGTGGATTAAGTGGGAGGAATTTGTCTCTATTCTATCACTTGAAGGCCATCAAAGGTTAGCAAACTAGTTTAGTGCCTGATGTCTAGTTGAGATAGTGTGTTTATTATTTGTATATTTATATATCTATAGGCTCTCCAGAGGACAAGGGGACGCAGAACAAACTGTTAAAGTTAATGTTCTGCAGGCCAAGAGTTAAACACTAACAGCCACTGAGCTCATCGGGCTGGAACCAGAAGATAGATCCATAGAACCGACAATAGAACAGACCTAAGGGTCAATTGAAACCAAACTGAACCTCTGAAGGTCGTCCCACACCCATTGGGTCAGACAGACGGTGTCGGCTCACAAAGAGCCAATCAGGAGAAGCTCCTCCTTTAAGGCGGAGCTCAAACCCCAGAGGAATGAAATACTACGGACCCACATGTTGGCTTCACATGTTGAGACTGACCTCAGGTTCACTGCTTCACCCTTATATTGTACTATCAGAATAAACATAACAGGGGGGAGAGGCCGACGAGGTCCCGGAGGTCGGCGAGGCCCTGGAGGTCGGCGAGGCCCTGGAGGTCCGGGCGCCTCGCAGAAGGACAGGCATGAGGGGTCCATCCTGCTAGGAGAGGACCATGTTGTGGACCTCACAGGTGGTGTCCTGTTTAGAGGTTGCTGCCTCGGTTGGTCTGTTGTTCTGCCTCACAAGATGGCGTCTGGCGTGATTTACCTTCACATCGACCAGATTAATATTCATAAACATTTAACAGTCGTTGATGTTGTGTCTTCTATAGTCCCTCCCCCATGAATGTATGCAAATGCTGTGTTAACTCATTAGATAAACACATATTTGCATATTGTGTAAAACACAACATTGACCTAAAAGATTAAGTCATAACTTGTTGTTTTAATGTGATCCATAAGAAATTGGGTGGGAATGAAGAGGATAATACCAAATAAATCAAAATAACAAGTCGGTATGCTGTGTGTTGAATTATGTGTCTTTACCAATAATGAGACGTCCAACTCTCGCCGGCATGCGGTTTGGACCAGCCGGCTCCTGGGTCCTAAAGGGGTTCGCGTTAGGGGGGGGGGAGACAGACTCCTCACCTTTCAACTGCTCTAAAGTTCAGTCTATTTGGGTCAGCGACCCGCCGACTCTTTAAAGTTCAGTTCAGTCACTTTAAATATGGGGTTAGTTTGAGCGTCTGAATGGTCTTTAAATCAAACTGGAGGATAAGTAATTATATCAAAGCTCATTGCTGTTCACATAACAAATAGACTGCCTTCATCAGACACTACACACACACACACACTACACAACCACTACACACACACACTACACAACCACACACACACA
>CM051012.1:5390283-5430283 GCA_027704905.1 Muraenolepis orangiensis | reverse complement strand
CAACACACACACACACCACACACACACATACTACACAACACACACACACACACTACACAACCACTACACAACACAAACACACACTACACAACCACTACACACACATAAACACACACACACACTACACAACACACACACACACACACACACACTACACAACACACACATACACACACACACTACACAACACACACACACACTATACAACCACTACACAACACACACACACACACACTCCCCAGGGGGTCGTCCTGCTCCACCCTGAGGGGAGCATCTCTCCCCGGTCCCCAGGGGGTCGTCCTGCTCCACCCTTAGGGGAGCATCTCTCCCCGGTCCCCAGGGGGTCGTCCTGCTCCACCCTGAGGGGAGCATCTCTCCCCGGTCCCCAGGGGGTCGTCCTGCTCCACCCTGAGGGGAGCATCTCTCCCCGGTCCCCAGGGGGTCGTCCTGCTCCACCCTGAGGGGAGCATCTCTCCCCGGTCCCCAGGGGGTCGTCCTGCTCCACCCTGAGGGGAGCATCTCTCCCCGGTCCCCAGGGGGTCGTCCTGCTCCACCCTGAGGGGAGCATCTCCCCGGTCCCCAGGGGGTCGTCCTGCTCCACCCTGAGGGGAGCATCTCTCCCCGGTCCCCAGGGGGTCGTCCTGCTCCACCCTGAGGGGAGCATCTCCCCGGTCCCCAGGGGGTCGTCCTGCTCCACCCTGAGGGGAGCATCTCTCCCCGGTCCCCAGGGGGTCGTCCTGCTCCACCCTGAGGGGAGCATCTCTCCCCTGGTGGTTGAATGTGTGTATGAATGGGTGAATGTGAGACTTGATATGTAAAGCGCTTTGAGTAACCATTGGTTAGAAAAGCGCTATATAAATGTCCATTTACCATTTACCATGTATATAATAAAGTATATTGTTGAACAATAAGGATAATAACAATAGATAATAATACATCATATAATAACGTTTGAGTCAAAACCTTGGACATGACAAACTAAATGCAAGAAAAAAAGGATTTATTGAAGTTCCATGTAAAGCAATAAGAGGCAGTGTCATCCAGAGCTCACAGAGTGAGTTACTCAGGGTCAAGGGTCAAGTTTCTCTGCTGGTCATTCAAGCATCCGTCAGAGAGCCTTGTGTGTCTGTCAGGTCCTGTCTGAAGGTCCTCTAGCAAGCTGCCCCAACGACGCACTAGCCTAGCAGGTCTCTGGCCTCATCCTGGAGGCACGGCAGCGCAGGACCTTCAGGAAGCTGTCCATCTTGTGGGAGTCGCGGCGGAAGCAGGACAACAGGAAGTGGAAGTTGACCAGCTTGGAGGTCTTGTCCTGGCCCATGTCAACGCCCCCCTGGTAGGGCAGGAAGGACAGGTACTGGGAGGCCACGCCCATCTGGTCCAGGAGACAGGTGGAGAACTCTGTTATATTGTGATATGTTGTGTGTATTGTATTGTACACACAAACACAATACACACACACACATAAAAACACACAGACACATACACACACACACATACACACGCAAACACACCTTGCTGGAGAGGACGTCCAGGCCGTCTCTCAGGGAACTGGAGTGGTCCTGAAGCTGCAGCATCCTGCTGGAGATGGCGCCCTGCTCTGGGTGGGGCAGGGCGCTGGACGCCTGGGACAGGATCCCCAGGGGGTGGAGCCAGGCCTGGAGCAGGGAGCGGACCAGGGACAGGAGCTCCGCCTCCTGGTGGGAGGGGAGGGTAACTGTGTTGAACACTGTGTGTCTGATCTGATTGGTTCAGACCAAACGGCTCCACATGACCTAAAGCTTCATGTTTTTCCCGCTGCAGGAAGCTGTCTGTCTGACCGCTCGGTGTCGCTGGTTTCCATGGAGACTGACCACCATAGGGTCACTAGTCTATAGGAACAGACCACCATAGGGTCACTAGTCTATAGGAACAGACCACCATAGGGTCACTAGTCTATAGGAACAGACCACCATAGGGTCACTAGTCTATAGGAACAGACCATCATAGGGTCACTAGTCTATAGGAACAGACCACCATAGGGTCACTAGTCTATAGGAACAGACCACCATAGGGTCACTAGTCTATAGGAACAGACCACCATAGGGTCACTAGTCTATAGGAACAGACCATCATAGGGTCACTAGTCTATAGGAACAGACCACCTGCTGTCTTGTGGAGATCTGAGATGTTTTGTTCTTCTCTCTGCGTTCTTCAATTATTTCTTTAGTCTCTGATGACTTCAATGGCGCGTGATGTATCAAATACATCACATTACAGTACAGTACAGTACATCACAGTACAGTACATCACAGTACAGTACAGTACATCACAGTACAGTACATCACAGTACAGTACAGTACAGTACAGTACATCACAGTACAGTACATCACAGTACAGTACAGTACAGTACATCACAGTACAGTACAGTACAGTTTATTACAGTAAATTAAAGTACAGTACAGTCCAGTACAGTACAGTACAGTACAGTACAGTACAGTTTATTACAGTAAATTAAAGTACAGTACAGTACAGTACAGTACAGTATAGTACAGTACAATTTATTACAGTAAATTAAAGTACAGTACAGTACAGTACAGTACAGTTTATTACAGTAAATTAAAGTACAGTACAGTACAGTACAGTACAGTATAGTACAGTACAGTTTATTACAGTAAATTAAAGTACAGTACAGTACAGTACAGTACAGTATAGTACAGTACAGTTTATTACAGTAAATTAAAGTACAGTACAGTCCAGTACAGTACAGTGCAGGATAACAGGGAGATGAGAGCAAGGCGTGGCTCCACTTACAGCATGGGTTGGCAACAGGCGGCCCGCGGGCCATTGGCATCGCCAGCAATAATATTTGGCCCGGAAGATTATTTTGAGAATAAAAATAAAAAATGATTTTGCGATTTTGTATTATTATTATTTTTTACAATATCGGACCGACAGTCACTCATATAGGCTGTAATGTGACATATAGACTATAATGTGACATATAGACTATAATGTCACATATAGGCTGTAATGTCACATATAGGCTATAATGTCACATATAGGCAATAATGTGACATATAGACTATAATGGCACATAGGCTATAATGTGACATATAGACTATAATGTCACATATAGACTATAATGTCACATATAGGCTGTAATGTCCCAATCCAGAATGCAGGGCCCTTCTCCCCCAGGGCTGACCTGGCCATCTGGCGGATCGTGGGCCGACACAACTTGTTTGTCTTGTCCGATCGGTCCGGCCCATAAAACAGGTCCATCGGCCCTTTGGCTTTTTCTACGAGGTGATACGCAGGACCCCTAGAACACTAGTAACCCCCACTGCTACCTAGTTAACTAGAACACTAGTAATCACCACTGCTACCTAGTTAACTAGAACACTAGTAATCCCCACTGCTACCTAGTTAACTAGAACACTAGTAACCCCCACTGCTACCTAGTTAACTAGAACACTAGTAACCCCCACTGCTACCTAGTTAACTAGAACACTAGTAATCCCCACTGCTACCTAGTTAACTAGAACACTAGTAATCCCCACTGCTACCTAGTTAACTAGAACACTAGTAACCCCCACTGCTACCTAGTTAACTAGAACACTAGTAACCCCCACTGCTACCTAGTTAACTAGAACACTAGTAACCCCCACTGCTACCTAGTTAACTAGAACACTAGTAATCCCTACTGCTACCTAGTTAACTAGAACACTAGTAATCCCCACTGCTACCTAGTTAACTAGAACACTAGTAATCCCCACTGCTACCTAGTTAACTAGAACACTAGTAACCCCCACTGCTACCTAGTTAACTAGAACACTAGTAATCCCCACTGCTACCTAGTTAACTAGAACACTAGTAACCCCCACTGCTACCTAGTTAACTAGAACACTAGTAACCCCCACTGCTACCTAGTTAACTAGAACACTAGTAATCCCCACTGCTACCTAGTTAACTAGAACACTAGTAATCCCCACTGCTACCTAGTTAACTAGAACACTAGTAATCCCCACTGCTACCTAGTTAACTAGAACACTAGTAATCCTCACTGCTACCTAGTTAACTAGAACACTAGTAATCCCCACTGCTACCTAGTTAACTAGAACACTAGTAACCCCCATTGCTACCTAGTTAACTAGAACACTAGTAATCCCTACTGCTACCTAGTTAACTAGAACACTAGTAATCCCCACTGCTACCTAGTTAACTAGAACACTAGTAATCCCCACTGCTACCTAGTTAACTAGAACACTAGTAACCCCCACTGCTACCTAGTTAACTAGAACACTAGTAACCCCCACTGCTACCTAGTTAACTAGAACACTAGTAACCCCCACTGCTACCTAGTTAACTAGAACACTAGTAATCCCCACTGCTACCTAGTTAACTAGAACACTAGTAATCCCCACTGCTACCTAGTTAACTAGAACACTAGTAACCCCCACTGCTACCTAGTTAACTAGAACACTACTTTACATTGTTAGCAGGCTCACAAAACAAACGGTGTTAGTTGACTAGCGACATCTCCGACGTGCAACGCTGTAAATGTATTAAAATGTTTCTAAAGAAACGTCAAAGCATCAGAACGTGTTCATGTTTTAACCATCAATTACTTCACTGATCTTTGATCATGTTCTGGTGGCTCAGAGCGACCCGGACTTACGGTCACACCCAGAGTCTGCTGCTTGTCGCTGGGCGTCCGGAGGGACCAGGTGTGGCACATGTTGGGGCGGGGCATCAGAGCCCCATCTATAGGCGGGACATGAGAGTCCTGAGAGAGAGAGAGAGAGAGAGAGAGAGAGAGAGAGAGAGAGAGAGAGAGAGAGAGAGAGAGAGAGAGAGAGAGAGAGAGAGAGAGAGGGAGGGAGAGAGAGAGAGAGAGAGAGAGAGAGAGAGAGAGAGAGAGAGAGCCTGCGTCATCTTTTTTCTACAAACATTTTATTGGGAAAATGTTTCTGATCAAAATAGCCATTCAATATATCAGTGCATACCACACATTAAGAACCCTGCCTCTCCTAAACACATTGTTGATTTACGTTATAGCTCACTCACTCACTCAATGTCAGTCAGTCAGGAGGAGAGAGGGAGAGAGAGGCTGACCAGCTGGTGGGCGAGCGAGGTGCTGATGGAGTGCAGGGTGTCAGAGTGCTGGGAGGCTCGGTCCAGGAGCTCGGGGACGGGGAGCGCTGAGCAGGCCAGGAGCGCTGAGCAGGCCAGGAGCGCTGAGCAGGCCAGGAGCTGGAGCACCGCTGGAGACACCAGGGAGAGGAGGACTCAGGCTTTATGTGGGCAAGTAACAACAACTAATTTAGAACAGAAATAAAAGATGGAACACTAAACTGTTGTGTGACATTCAATTATAAAATTCTTTATAACAAAAATGTATGTCATGTCTCAATGGCAATGCAAAATGTATCTCACATACACACACTCTCACACACACACACACACACACACACACCCACTGGACACACACACACACACACGCCCCCACTGGACACACACACACACACACACACACACACACACACACACACACACACACACACACAACTGCATCTGACCTGTAAGGCAGAGTCTGTGAGCCATGTGGTCTTCTGGTCTTCCTCTGGGTCTCTGCAGCTCCGGTCTGGTCCTCGGTGACCGGGTCCCCGTCGCCCTGCCTTAAATAAGCCCTTCACTCATGTGTTATGCAGCACTAAGGGAAGACAAGCTAATTGTTTCACAACTTGTTTCTTCCGGAACCTTAATGAGAAACATGGTCCCAGACGGGCCTTCCTCCAACAGGTGACACTCTGTGTGTGTGTGTGTGTGTGTGTGTGTGTGTGTGTGTGTGTGTGTGTGTGTGTGTGTGTGTGTGTGTGTGTGTGTGTGTTACTGTGCAGGTGATGTTGTGTGCTACATATCAATGTATTTGAATGTTGATCAGGTAGATGTGTGCGTGTGTTTCTGCACGTGTGTGTGTGTGCGTGTGTGCGTGTGTGTGTGTGTGTGCGTGCGCGTGTGTGTGTGTGTGTGTGTGCGTGCGCGTGTGTGTGTGTGTGTCAAGTGGATGCGTGTTAAATGGTACTGACCAGCCTAATTAAATAGACAAACCCAAACTGCCTAAAGCATATGAGACTCATCCTACTTTCCCATCATGTGACCGGCCGCCATTTTGAAAATGTCCTCCTGCCTTTTCCCTCAGTAGCCATGAGCTAAATGAGCTAAATGAAATACACAATACGATTGGAATGAATTCAGTTTTAGATTACATTAGATTACATTAGATTACATTAGATTACATTAGATTCTAATGTAAATGTCATTTCACAGCACAAGTACAGTACAGAGAAAATAATTAGTCATCTAATCAAAGTGTAAATATTACAGTAAAGTGCATGGTGATATATAATGTACAGTTGTTAAATAAGATCATTATTTACATAATTAATTATGTAATAGAACAGTAAAACAGTCTACTAGGTATAAAAGTAAGAGTAACAAGAGTAGAAATGAGAAATGTGCAGAATTATATGTATATATATATATATATATATATATATATATACAGGTAAGACACAAGTATCAACAGGTAGTGAGCAGGGGTATGCAGTTGTATCAAAAGATAAATATATATCAATGTATATAAATATATATCAATGTATATACTACAATATATATGACTACACACCCTGCTCACAGGCAGTGAGCAGGGTGTGTAGTCATATCACAGTTGTAGTTTAATATATATACGGTAAGTACAGTAAAAAAAAGACATGCTGTCATACAGGCATGAAAACAATGAATATGTCAACTATAAATATGTCAACTATAGGTAGAGGTTGGGATTACAGGGAGACTGAACTATAAATACCACACAACAAGTCAAGTGAAATATTGACGCTTATAAAAATATATAATAATATATCTTTATATATATATATATATATAAAGATATATATTTCTATATTAAGATATATATATGTATATCTTTATATATACATATATATATTTATATATTAAGATATATATATGTATATCTATCTATATATATAGATATATATATACATTTATACATAAATACTATATATTAATACTTCTCTAATAATATAGTTAATGAATACATTAGAAATGTC
Source organism: Muraenolepis orangiensis (assembly GCA_027704905.1). NCBI lineage: Eukaryota > Metazoa > Chordata > Actinopteri > Gadiformes > Muraenolepididae > Muraenolepis > Muraenolepis orangiensis. Next base: position 5,423,171 of record CM051012.1, on the reverse strand, counting down.
AAATGACATGAGTCGTGTTAATGAACCTTTTGCTCAACACCTCATGAAGAGCCTCATCATGAGGTGACTCCACCACATGAAGAGCCTCATCATGAGGTGACTCCACATGAAGAGCCTCATCATGAGGTGACTCCACCACATGAAGAGCCTCATCATGAGGTGACTCCACATGAAGAGCCTCATCATGAGGTGACTCCACATGAAGAGCCTCATCATGAGGTGACTCCACCACATGAAGAGCCTCATCATGAGGTGACTCCACATGAAGAGCCTCATCATGAGGTGACTCCACCACATGAAGAGCCTCATCATGAGGTGACTCCACATGAAGAGCCTCATCATGAGGTGACTCCACATGAAGAGCCTCATCATGAGGTGACTCCACCACATGAAGAGCCTCATCATGAGGTGACTCCACATGAAGAGCCTCATCATGAGGTGACTCCACATGAAGAGCCTCATCATGAGGTGACTCCACCACATGAAGAGCCTCATCATGAGGTGACTCCACATGAAGAGCCTCATCATGAGGTGACTCCACATGAAGAGCTTCATCATGAGGTGACTCCACATGAAGAGCCTCATCATGAGGTGACTCCACATGAAGAGCCTCATCATGAGGTGACTCCACATGAAGAGCCTCATCATGAGGTGACTCCACCACATGAAGAGCCTCATCATGAGGTGACTCCACATGAAGAGCCTCATCATGAGGTGACTCCACATGAAGAGCCTCATCATGAGGTGACTCCACCACATGAAGAGCCTCATCATGAGGTGACTCCACATGAAGAGCCTCATCATGAGGTGACTCCACCACATGAAGAGCCTCATCATGAGGTGACTCCACCACATGAAGAGCCTCATCATGAGGTGACTCCACATGAAGAGCCTCATCATGAGGTGACTCCACATGAAGAGCCTCATCATGAGGTGACTCCACATGAAGAGCCTCATCATGAGGTGACTCCACCACATGAAGAGCCTCATCATGAGGTGACTCCACATGAAGAGCCTCATCATGAGGTGACTCCACCACATGAAGAGCCTCATCATGAGGTGACTCCACATGAAGAGCCTCATCATGAGGTGACTCCACCACATGAAGAGCCTCATCATGAGGTGACCCAAACATGAAGAGCCTCATCATGAGGTGACTCCACCACATGAAGAGCCTCATCATGAGGTGACTCCACATGAAGAGCCTCATCATGAGGTGACTCCACATGAAGAGCCTCATCATGAGGTGACTCCACCACATGAAGAGCCTCATCATGAGGTGACTCCACCACATGAAGAGCCTCATCATGAGGTGACTCCACATGAAGAGCCTCATCATGAGGTGACTCCACCACATGAAGAGCCTCATCATGAGGTGACTCCACATGAAGAGCCTCATCATGAGGTGACTCCACATGAAGAGCCTCATCATGAGGTGACTCCACATGAAGAGCCTCATCATGAGGTGACTCCACCACATGAAGAGCCTCATCATGAGGTGACTCCACGTGAAGAGCCTCATCATGAGGTGACTCCACCACATGAAGAGCCTCATCATGAGGTGACTCCACATGAAGAGCCTCATCATGAGGTGACTCCACATGAAGAGCCTCATCATGAGGTGACTCCACATGAAGAGCCTCATCATGAGGTGACTCCACATGAAGAGCCTCATCATGAGGTGACTCCACCACATGAAGAGCCTCATCATGAGGTGACTCCACCACATGAAGAGCCTCATCTTGAGGTGACTCCACATGAAGAGCCTCATCATGAGGTGACTCCACCACATGAAGAGCCTCATCATGAGGTGACTCCACATGAAGAGCCTCATCATGAGGTGACTCCACCACATGAAGAGCCTCATCATGAGGTGACTCCACCACATGAAGAGCCTCATCATGAGGTGACTCCACATGAAGAGCCTCATCATGAGGTGACTCCACATGAAGAGCCTCATCATGAGGTGACTCCACATGAAGAGCCTCATCATGAGGTGACTCCACATGAAGAGCCTCATCATGAGGTGACTCCACCACATGAAGAGCCTCATCATGAGGTGACTCCACATGAAGAGCCTCATCATGAGGTGACTCCACATGAAGAGCCTCATCATGAGGTGACTCCACATGAAGAGCCTCATCATGAGGTGACTCCACATGAAGAGCCTCATCATGAGGTGACTCCACATGAAGCGCCTCATCATGAGGTGACTCCACATGAAGAGCCTCATCATGAGGTGACTCCACCACATGAAGATCCTCATCATGAGGTGACTCCACCACATGAAGAGCCTCATCATGAGGTGACTCCACATGAAGAGCCTCATCATGAGGTGACTCCACCACATGAAGAGCCTCATCATGAGGTGACTCCACATGAAGAGCCTCATCATGAGGTGACTCCACCACATGAAGAGCCTTATCATGAGGTGACTCCACCACATGAAGAGCCTCATCATGAGGTGACTCCACATGAAGAGCCTCATCATGAGGTGACTCCACCACATGAAGAGCCTCATCATGAGGTGACTCCACATGAAGAGCCTCATCATGAGGTGACTCCACCACATGAAGAGCCTCATCATGACGTGACTCCACATGAAGAGCCTCATCATGAGGTGACTCCACATGAAGAGCCTCATCATGAGGTGACTCCACATGAAGAGCCTCATCATGAGGTGACTCCACATGAAGAGCCTCATCATGAGGTGACTCCACATGAAGAGCCTCATCATGAGGTGACTCCACATGAAGAGCCTCATCATGAGGTGACTCCACCACATGAAGAGCCTCATCATGAGGTGACTCCACATGAAGAGCCTCATCATGAGGTGACTCCACCACATGAAGAGCCTCATCATGAGGTGACCCAAAAATGAAGAGCCTCATCATGAGGTGACTCCACCTCAGCTGAGGCTCTTATACATCTTATAAGAGGGGATGGTTCTTGGTTCTTGGTTCTTGGTTCTTGGTTCTTGGTTCTTGGTTCATGTTCATATTCGACCTACATGGAAACAGAACAGACCTCGTGGAAGTATTCCCTTATTTAGAGTTGGTCTTCTATAGGTTATTTAAACCGGTTTCTGGGTGTGTGTGTGTGTGTGTGTGTGTGTGTGTGTGTGTGTGTGCGTGCGTGCGTGCGTGCGTGCGTGTGTGCGTGTGTGTGTGTGTGCGTGTGTGTGTGTGTGTGTGTGTGTGTGTGTGTGTGAATGCCTAGGGGCAGCAGTGATCCTCTCTGTCCTGGATCTCCTTTTCACTCCATGAAGATACAAGACGCTTTCTCCCCATCCCCCGCACTGTGGATTTATACAACAATACTATAAACGATATATATATACAATAAAACAATACTATAAACTATATATATATACAATAAAACAATACTATAAACGATATATATACAATAAAACAATACTATAAACTATATATATACAATAAAACAATACTATAAACTATATATATACAATAAAACAATACTATAAACGATATATATACAATAAAACAATACTATAAACTATATATATACAATAAAACAAGACTATAAACTATATATATACAATAAAACAATACTATAAACGATATATATATACAATAAAACAATACTATAAACTATATATATACAATAAAACAATACTATAAACGATATATATACAATAAAACAATACTATAAACTATATATATACAATAAAACAATACTATAAACTATATATATATACAATAAAACAATACTATAAACGATATATATACAATAAAACAATACTATAAACGATATATATACAATAAAACAATACTATAAACGATATATATACAATAAAACAATACTATAAACTATATATATATACAATAAAACAATACTATAAACTATATATATATACAATAAAACAATACTATAAACTATATATATATACAATAAAACAATACTATAAACGATATATATACAATAAAAACAATACTATAAACGATATATATACAATAAAACAATACTATAAACGATATATATACAATAAAACAATACTATAAACTATATATATACAATAAAACAATACTATAAACTATATATATACAATACAACAATACTATAAACGATATATATACAATAAAAACAATACTATAAACTATATATATACAATAAAACAATACTATAAACTATATATATACAATAAAACAATACTATAAACGATATATATACAATAAAACAATACTATAAACGATATATATACAATAAAACAATACTATAAACTATATATACACAATAAAACAATACTATAAACTATATATATATACAATAAAACAATACTATAAACTATATATATACAATAAAAACAATACTATAAACTATATATATATATACAATAAAACAATACTATAAACGATATATATACAATAAAACAATACTATAAACTATATATATATACAATAAAACAATACTATAAACTATATATATATACAATAAAACAATACTATAAACGATATATATACAATAAAACAATACTATAAACGATATATATACAATAAAACAATACTATAAACGATATATATACAATAAAACAATACTATAAACTATATATATATACAATAAAACAATACTATAAACTATATATATATACAATAAAACAATACTATAAACTATATATACAATAAAACAATACTATAAACGATATATATACAATAAAAACAATACTATAAACGATATATATACAATAAAAACAATACTATAAACTATATATATACAATAAAAACAATACTATAAACTATATATATACAATAAAACAATACTGTAAACGATATATATACAATAAAAACAATACTATAAACGATATATATACAATAAAAACAATACTATAAACTATATATATACAATAAAACAATACTATAAACGATATATATACAATAAAACAATACTATAAACGATATATATACAATAAAAACAATACTATAAACGATATATATACAATAAAACAATACTATAAACGATATATATATACAATAAAAATGAAAAATGAATCATTTCAAATGATGATTTGAAATGCAAAAAGGAGAAGACATGAAATCTCCCTCTCTCTCTCTCTCTCCCTCTCTCTCTCGGTCTCTCTCTCTCCCTCTCTCTCTCTCTCTCTCTCTCTCTCTCTCTCTCTCTCTCTCTCTCTCTCTCTCTGTGTCTCTCTCTCTCTCCCTCTCTCTCTCTCTCTCTCTCTCTCTCTCTCTCTCTCTCTCTCTCTCTCTCTCTCTCTCTCTCTCTCTCTCTCTCTCTCTCTCTCTCTCTCGTGAAAAAAAAACGTGTTGCCCTCCCCCCTCTGTTGGGTCACAGCATTGTGATATGCACACACACACACACACACACACACACACACACACACACACACACACACACACACACACACACACACACACACACACACACACACACGCTGGCCCGTGTAGAGCGTGGTTTACCCTTCAAGCCCCTCCCCTCCGGTCTTTAGAACATTGGGTTCCATTCTAATCTTTCCATCCTTCCTCTCACTCTCCAGTTCTCCAGAAGCCAGACAGGACGTCCCAGGTGCTAAAGGTAGGACCCATGCGTTACTTTATGGCTTTACTGTACGGTGTCCCATGGGGGGGGGGGGTAGGGTACATAGGGAACATCGTGTTCCCACTGAGCAGGTCATGGTTATGTCATGGTTATGTCATGCAGAGCATAGACGTTATATATTCCGCTTTTCTTTGGTGTGTGTCTTTTATGTGTGTGTGCGGAGCGGTCTAACACAACCAATCACCTCCATCGATCCACAGCGTCCTCCTGGATCGATGGAGGTGATTGGTTGTGTTAGACCGCTCCGTGTTGGAGCGCAACTGGACGGTGGCCTCATCACCTCGTCCTTCGCATACCTGTACAGGTATTGTACGGGTATTCTGTAGGGACTCACACCGACGCTGACGCACAGCCCATAAAACTGAATTAGAAAAAGCACGTTGACCACTAATGCCTTTAATCTGGAGTGAGGTCCGAACATTCTGGACTGGATGTTTAGAAACGTTTGGTTGCCGAGTAGTTTGTGACATGTTGCGTTCCCTTAACTGATAACTCTGTTATTGTTAGATGGCTATAGATGGATAGTGGGTTTATCTGTCCACTATCGGTGAGTGACGTAACGTGACCTTGATACCCGTTCCAAGGTGACCTTTTGACATCACAGTGGATCATCTCTACATTTTCCTTTGACCGTTCAATGTTTGCTTTCCTTGCGGCTTTTACGTCTAAATGAATTCACCGCAGACTGCAAAGTCTCAACCATTCCAACAAGGGGCGCTGTTTAATCAGTCAACTTTCTTCTAGTTAATAGTCTCCTCTCCAGCGCTCACTGGGCGCTTCTGTTGTCTTGAACCAACCTTTGCAGAACATATGTATATATGTATATATGTATATATGTATATATATATATATATATATATATAATACATACATTAAAACATAAGCTCATAATAGTTGAATCTCCTTCAGACTGCTCTTCCTAATAGTTCACTTCTCATGGAGGCCCCGCCCACCAGTCGCCCCGCCCCCTCACCGTGTCACCTCCTCCCCTTCTCATCTCTCTCTCTCTCTCTCTCTCTCTCTCTCTCTCTCTCTCTCTCTCTCTCTCTCTCTCTGTGGTCCAGGCAGGAGACTAGTCACAGCACCCAGCACCCACAGACATGTCGGACTCTGAGACCGCCGCCCCCTCTGAGGCCCCCGTGGCCGCCTGCGCCGACATCAAAGCCAACCTGGATAAGTGGTAGGTAAAGGTGTGTGTGTGTGTGTGTGTGTGTGTGTGTGTGTGTGTGTGTGTGTGTGTGTGTGTGTGTGTGTGTGTGTGTGTGTGTGTGTGTGTGTGTGTGTGTGTGTGTGTGTGTGTGTGTGTGTGTGTGTGTGTGTGTGTGTGTGTGCACGATCGATTGGTCAATACAAAATGATGCATTGGAGTTTCATGCTGGATGTTAAGTCAATCCAACCTCCCGATGGATTGCATGGACATGGTGGATCCTCCATGGAGGACACTGGTCTTCAGGTTGGTTGGTGGTTGGTTGGTGGATGAGAACAACATGGAGGACACTGGTCTTCAGGTTGGTTCCTCAGGTCGGAGGCGGACTCTTCTCTCTTCTGTCCAGCGAGTCTGTGTCCTTCAAATGGAGGAAGATCTGCTTCCAGCTCCAGAAGCTCTCCTCTCTCTTCTCTGTCAAGTTAGGAACAGTTAAAAGAGCTGAAAGAATAAGTTTGTCTTCAAACATGTGAACGTGTGAAAATACACATTTAAATGTGATATCTGTCCAGTCAGATTAACCTCCACAGGCAAACCGTGTGTGTGTGTGTGTGTGTGTGTGTGTGTGTGTGTGTGTGTGTGTGTGTGTGTGTGTGTGTGTGTGTGTGTGTGTGTGTGTGTGTGTGTGTGTGTGTGTGTGTGTGTGTGTGTGTGTGTGTGTGTGTGGTAGATAAGGCCTGTTGAAACATGCGATTAGGTAACAGCTTGTAAAAGTTTAACAAGTGCCAAAATTGTCTATTGGGGGCTGTTTGCATTTCATTAGAGATTAGAGAACATATGAGGGTAAATGTATAACTCAGTGTCTATACATTAACTATATGTGTGTGTATATATATATATATACATTAAAAGACCTTATCTGGTTCCGTTGGTCCGAGCTCCGTACAGCAGTCCCTGTGCTCCCACTGCGATGCTTCAGTATGACAGAATATATAAATACTCCAAAAAAAGATGTATTTTTAGAAGTCATCAAATAACGTGTGTGCGTGTGTTTCCATGCTGTATGTCAGAGACACGTGAGATGTTCTCCCAGATTAGATTACAGCTTCATCCGACACCTGCTCTGGGGAAGTAGGCCAGCCGGGGGGATGCTAGCGTGGACATTCCTCATCAGCCATGTTGGACGCATGGCGTGGCTTCCTGACCTCCAGGGAAGGGAGCCAGGCCACAGAACACTGGGAGCATTCCCCACCTCATGGTGGAGAGGGGACATGAGTCAGCTGGACTCAGTCCTAGTGTCAGTGTGTGTTGTATGAGGAGATACAGATGGAGGTGACGGCGTGGAACCCTGGAGTCTTTAGCCCCCCCGCTGTGCGACCGGCTCCAACCGAGCACGTTCTCCCCACCTGGTCCTCAACTCTGCTTGACCTCATGGGCTCCACAGGAGGGCCTCTAATTATGGGTTAGGGAGTGGGCCGACCCCTGGGTTAGGGAGTGGGCCGACCCCTGGGTTAGGGAGTGGTTCTGTGGCCCTGTGGTTCTGTGGCTCTGTGGCCCTGTGGTTCTGTGGCTCTGTGGTTCTGTGGTTCTGTGGCCCTGTGGTTCTGTGGCTCTGTGGCTCTGTGGCCCTGTGGTTCTGTGGCCCTGTGGTTCTGTGGCCCTGTGGTCCTGTGGCTCTGTGGCCCTGTGCCTCTGTGGTCCTGTGGCCCTGTGGTCCTAAGCACATGTGCATGCGAGCAGTGCTTTGCAGACACATTCCAGCTGGTCTGGAATGTGTCTCTGGTGTCTCGGGTTGTTCCTCTACCCCAGGAGCCAGTTCTACCTGTTTGAAGAGAATGTAGTCTAAATGCATATGAAGTATATATATATATATATATATATATATATATATATATATATATATATATATATATATATGTATGTATGTATGTATGTATATATGTGTATATATATATATATATATATGCGTGTATATATATACATATATATATATTTATGTGTATGTTTATTGGCTAGATGCCCTTAGCAAACCCCCCCCCCACCAGCTGCTCCCTCCTCCCTCTGAGGGCTCAGCTGGGCTGTGATTGGTTCTCTGCAGCATCATCCATCCTATATACTCTGAATGAAGCTAATGATATATAATCGTACCCAGAGGGTTTCACAGAGATTTCTAACGGCCTTACGTTGGCAGTAGTTGGAAATGGCGGTTGGGTCAGTTCTTGTAGCGATGAGCTTGGATTGTTAACCTTCCTACCTCCATTATGGATACAACGGAACAAGATGGCTGCCGTGGTTCGTTGTCAGGTTGCTGTCTGGGGGCAGGGGGGTGGGGGGGGCCTGGAGCTGAGCTTCTGGTTCATCTGTTAACGCACCTATCAGCACATGAGAGAAGACCACACGCACACGCACACGCACACGCACACGCACACGCACACGCACACGCACACGCACACGCACACGCACACGCACACGCACACACCCATGAAGAGTATAACCTTAATCCCAGCTCTTCCAGCTGTGTTGCATAACGACCGGCCCGCACTGACCCTGATGTGGGGGGAGGAGCCGTGGTGTGGGGGGAGGAGCCATGGTGTGGGGGGAGGAGCCGTGATGTGGGGGGAGGAGCCGTGGTGTGGGTGGAGGAGCCATGATGTGGGGGGAGGAGCCGTGGTGTGGGGGGAGGAGCCTGTGTGTATTGTCATGATGCTGTGGTGTTATGTTCATGTCAGTGTGTAGCTAGTGAGCCGATGTGTGAGAGAGGAGGAGAAAGGAGGAGAGAGGAGAGATGAAAGCGCCTCCATGTTAATTCTCCATGTTACTCGTGTCTCATGGTTTACACAATGGCTCCAATCCCACAGTACTGGCCAACAGACCACGGATTATCCCTCCATCTCCTCCTCTCTCTCTCTATTCATTCCCTTGTTCTCTCTCTCTCTCTCGCTCTCTCTCTCGCTCCATCAACCTAACTTGCCATGACAATGTCTGTGGCTGTGTTGGGTGCCTGAAATACTTTCTCTCTCTCTCTCTCTCTGTCTCTCTGTCTGTCTCTCTCTCTCTCTCTGTCTCTCTGTCTGTCTCTCTCCTCCTCTCTCTCTCTGTCTCTCTCTCTGTCTCTCTCCTCCTCTCTCTGTCTCTCTCTGTCTCTCTCTCTCTCTCTGTCTCTCTGTCTGTCTCTCTCCTCCTCTCTCTCTCTGTCTCTCTCTCTGTCTCTCTCCTCCTCTCTCTGTCTCTCTCTGTCTCTCTCTCTCTCTCTCTCTCTCTCTCTCTCTCTCTCTCTCTCTCTCTCTCTCTCTCTCTCTCCTCCTCTCTCTGTCTCTCTCTCTCTCTCTCTGTCTCTCTGTCTGTCTGTCTGTCTGTCTGCCTCTCTCTCTCTCTCTCTCTCTCTCTCTCTCTCTCTCTCTCTCTCTCTCTCTCTCTCTCTCTCTCTCTCTCTCTCTCTCTCTCTCTCTCTCTCTCTCTCTCTCTCTCTCTCCGTGGTGTTAGATATTACTAAGCTCTTACTAAACCTTAGTGTTAGATATTACTAAGCTCTTACTAAACCTTAGTGTTAGATATTACTAAGCTCTTACTAAACCTTAGTGTTAGATATTACTAAGCTCTTACTAAACCTTAGTGTTAGATATCACTAAGCTCTTACTAAACCTTAGTGTTAGATATTACTAAGCTCTTACTAAACCTTAGTGTTAGATATTACTAAGCTCTTAGTGTTACCGTCATTGTGTGAACAGCCAATGTAACAATTTCAAATAAAATTTCAACAGTTCACAACAATCAATTCCACTTTGCAGCATCCAAATCCTTCATTGTAATGAATGGCTTAGTTTTAGTTTTAGTATTTACAAATAATCCAGAGGACCTATAATACAAAACAATCTCAATCTTATAAATGATTGTTGTATATTGTTGATATCATCAGATATCAGATACTAGATAAGCAGGCTTCTGTGAGGTCTTCATTTTCTCCTTATTGGGTATATTTATTGAACAGGGGGGCCATAAACATTGTAGTATATTAGGTATTATCATGTAGTATAGTAGGTATTATCATGTAGTAGTAGGTATTATCATGTAGTAGTAGGTAGTATCATGTAGTAGTAGGTATTATCATGTAGTATAGTAGGTATTATCATGTAGTAGTAGGTATTATCATGTAGTAGTAGGTATTATCATGTAGTATAGTAGGTATTATCATGTAGTATAGTAGGTATTATCATGTAGTAGTAGGTATTATCATGTAGTATAGTAGGTATTATCATGTAGTAGTAGGTATTATCATGTAGTATAGTAGGTATTATCATGTAGTATAGTAGGTAGTATCATGTAGTATAGTAGGTATTATCATGTAGTATAGTAGGTATTATCATGTAGTATAGTAGGTATTATCATGTAGTAGTAGGTATTATCATGTAGTAGTAGGTATTATCATGTAGTAGTAGGTATTATCATGTAGTATAGTAGGTATTATCATGTAGTAGTAGGTATTATCATGTAGTATAGTAGGTATTATCATGTAGTATAGTAGGTATTATCATGTAGTAGTAGGTATTATCATGTAGTATAGTAGGTATTATCATGTAGTAGTAGGTATTATCATGTAGTATAGTAGGTATTATCATGTAGTATAGTAGGTATTATCATGTAGTATAGTAGGTATTATCATGTAGTATAGTAGGTAGTATCATGTAGTAGTAGGTATTATCATGTAGTAGTAGGTATTATCATGTAGTAGTAGGTATTATCATGTAGTAGTAGGTATTATCATGTAGTATAGTAGGTATTATCATGTAGTATAGTAGGTATTATCATGTAGTAGTAGGTATTATCATGTAGTAGTAGGTATTATCATGTAGTAGTAGGTAGTATCATGTAGTAGTAGGTATTATCATGTAGTATAGTAGGTATTATCATGTAGTAGTAGGTATTATCATGTAGTAGTAGGTATTATCATGTAGTAGTAGGTAGTATCATGTAGTAGTAGGTATTATCATGTAGTAGTAGGTATTATCATGTAACCTTCCATCCATAGGAGACAGACTGACAGAAGGACTGAACCTGCCTGGTATACAAAGTCTAAAGTCCCCCCCCTCTCTCATCCTCCTCAGCGTGGCGGAGAACGGTGCTGAGGGCTGCAAGGAGCTGATGGAGGCCTTCGCCGCCTGCATGAAGACCGCGGCCGCGTCATGAAGACCGCCGCTCCCATCGCAAACGTAAGCCCTGTACAGCCTCGGGCCTCCCCCCCAGCCTCGGGCCTCCCCCAGCCTCAGGTCCCCCCCAGCCTCGGGCCTCCCCCCCAGCCTGGGGTCTCCTCCCCCAGCCTGGGGTCTCCTCCCCCAGCTTCGGGTCTCCCCCCGGCCTCGGGTCTCCCCCCCCGGCCTCGGGTCTCCCCACGGCCTCGGGTCTCCCCCCCAGCCTCGGGCCTAACCCCCCCGGCCTCGGGCCTCAGGTCTCCCCCCAGCCTCGGGCCTCACCCCCCGGTCTCGGGCCCTCCCCCAGCCTCAGGCCTCAGGTCTCCCCCGCAGCCTCGGGTCTCCCCTTGGCCTCCATACGGCACAAAAGCTTTTACTGTGAAGCTAGGACCTTTTATTGGAATCCAAGATTCATTTAAGTAGTTTATCTTTTTTTATTTGATTCACAGAGAAAAAACTCAATCTGAACCTGGAGGATTGAATCCTCTTTATTGGTCTCATGTCCTCTCAGTGAGATGAGTTCCTCTCATGGAACCCATCCTAGTATGAGGAGCAGTGGGTATCAGCTAGTGGATACACAGGGGAGCAGGGGAGGGGCTGGGGCCTGGTGCCCAGGTGCTTCGGGGACTTGAACCGGCGACCTTCCGGTTTCCAACCAAAGTCCCCCTGTGGTGAAAATCTATGTGAATAAGCAGGCGAATTATCAATCAGTCAGAACTGTCACACATGAACTCTTTTAGTTTGAAGATTTATCAAGCAAATCATAGAACACAATGAACAAATACAAGTAGACAAGTGGCCAAACAGACAAATGGACAGACAGTCAGACAACAGACAGACAACAGACAGACAACAGACAGACAAAGCTTTGTCAGGAGCCCTGAATCCTATGAGGTGAGGACAGGGAAGTCCACCGTAATGCTGGCAACACTCAGTATTTATCCCTCCTTAGGACTGCCCCTAAGACACTGTCTTTCACTTCAGTGACGCACGTCTTGACCCCCTGGCTTCACCCCCCCCGTCCCCACCTGGCTCCATCCCCCTGTCCCCACCTGGCTCCACCCCCCTGTCCCCACCTGGCTCCACCCCCCTGTCCCCACCTGGCTCCACCCCCCCCGTCCCCACCTCCAGCACGGGAACAGAGGAACTCCCGTGCCGGAGGGGAAGCCAGAGGTGTTGAGGTCAGGAGCGCTTTAGCCTTCAGCCCCCCTTCAACAGCTGTAGGCTGCAACAGCCACTGTCCCCCGCTGTGAGATACACATTACAGTGTGTCTGACAGGATAAGGACAAGACAAGACCCCTCAGGACAATAGGACAAAGGGTGATAGGGAGAACTACATTTGCATTCTCTACTAGAACCCTGAGGTCAATAAACAGAGTGATAGAAGGGACAACATATGATTTTTCCATTACACCCCCCCATGCCGAGGTGCCTCCTTTGGAGCAAACTGATATCTTTAGCCCCTTCGGCGTGTCCCCTCAGAGGCTGAGGGTCTGGTCTCATCACCTGTCTCTCCTCCTCAGAGGCTGAGGGTCTGGTCTCATCTCCTGTCTCTCCTCCTCAGAGGCTGAGGGTCTGGTCTCCTCTCCTGTCTCTCCTCCTCAGAGGCTGAGGGTCTGGTCTCATCTCCTGTCTCTCCTCCTCAGAGACTGATGGTCTGGTCTCCTCTCCTGTCTCTCCTCCTCAGAGACTGATGGTCTGGTCTCCTCTCCTGTCTCTCCTCCTCAGAGACTGATGGTCTGGTCTCCTCTCCTGTCTCTCCTCCTCAGAGACTGATGGTCTGGTCTCCTCTCCTGTCTCTCCTCAGGTCCACTGCACTGAGTCCTCCAGTCCCTCAGCATTCCCTTCTGCTCAGCAGCACTGGACTGAGCAGCTGCTCCAGCGTGATGGACACGGTGTCCACTCGGACCAGAGGTCCGGGATCTGGCACTGAAGACCCTGACCCCCCACACCCCTCTGTTTTATGACTAAATGGTCTCTTCCAGCTGTAAACCCCTCCCCTCCTCCCCAGTATGTGGATGTGCGATGCGTTGGAACTGTAGACTGTGAGGATTTCATGTATATTGTTGACTTGAAATGAATACCTTTTTAAATGAAAATAAATTGTTTGAAAATAACTTGAGGTCCTTTTGGTTGGTTCTGTTCTGTTGGTCCTTCTCAGATTGAGGGGATCTCCCCGTCAGACAGCTGGGCTCAGGGGCTTAGAGTACTGTTCCTCTAGAGAGTACTGTTCCTCTAGAGAGTACTGTTCCTCTAGAGTCTAGAGGAACAGTACTCTCTTGAGGAGCAGTACTCTCTAGAGTCTAGAGAGTACTGTTCCTCAAGAGAGTACTGTTCCTCTAGAAAGTACTGTTCCTGGGGCCGGGGGGGGGCATTGTTTGGTTCCGTCTTGATTAATGTAGGGCTGAGGGTTGTTTTAATCTCACTCTCCCGCGCGCGCGGGGCGACGTCCAGGGAGGGCGGGACTTTTCGCGGCGCGCGCAGCGTGTGGACAGTGGGGGGGGGGTTACCTCGCGAGCTTGATTCATCTCAAAACATTTAACATAAATAAGCCAACAGCCCCTCTTTAAACTCATCTCCATCACAACTGATGGTGCTCCAGCGATGGTGGGCCACACCAAAGGTTTCATAGCACTGTGCAAACAAAGTGAATCTTTCCCGAGCATCCTTAATTATCATTGTATCATTCACCAGCAAGCACTGTGTGGGAAGACTTTAAATATGAAAGAAGTGATGTATGTTGCAATGAAGATTGTATGCTCTGTTGGGGCCAGGAGTCTACAGAGGAGGTTGTTCCGTGCTCACTTGGAGGAGATAGGTGCAGAGCACACAGACCTGCTGCTGCATACACATGTTAGATGGCTAAGCAGAGGAACATTTTTGGCGAGATTCACTGAGCTGTTGCCTGAAATCAAAGACTTTCTGAAGCTTTCAAAACATGCAGAATATCCAAAACTAGATGACCACCAGTGGCTTTTGGATTTATCGTTCCTTACAGATCTCACTGGCCTGCTCAATGAGCTTAATTCAGAGCTGCAGGGTAAGGATAAAAATGTAATTAACATGATCAGTTCAGTGAACACATTTAAACTGAACTGCTGTTCAGTAGGCTGCAGCGCTGTGACCTGCGCAACTTTCCTCACATGCAGGCCGAACTTCAACGTCAGAGCAAAGACGTCAAGCAGCTTGACAGTACACGGCATGAAGAGCAAGTTCAGAGCATCTTGACAGAATTTGAGAGCCGTTTTACTGACTTTTCATCCATTGAACCCATTGCCAGCTATCTGTGTTTTCCATTTGGTGGAGTATGTGATACTGTTGGATGATGAGATCGTCTCCAAAGTAAATTCACTGTTCGACCTGGATAGCTCTGCTGTTGAGAATGAGATTCTCACACTCTCAAATGATATTGACATCAAATCCAGCACAACACCTGGCACCAGTGGACAGTTCTGGAACCTGCTCTTGGAACAAAAGTATCCCAACCATCCCAAGATGTGCCTTGAACTTGACAGCACTTTTTGGGTCCACCTATTTGTGTGAGTCTGCATTCTCTCACATGAAGATCATCAAATCCAAGTACAGATCTACGATGACTGATGACCACCTTGTGGCCTGCATACGGCTTGTAACCAGCTCCTACTGCCCTGACTACGAGAAGCTAGTGGCCTCCTCCCAGTGCCAGAGGTCCCACTAAGGTAGAAAATACATCTGGTATGCTCTTCTGTTCGTTGCGTGCATATGTAACAGAGTTAAACATGTGAATACATAATTATACGTTTGTGAATTAATATTTTAAGGTTTTTTTCCCGTGGAAACACTTTCCCGTTGCACGTCTTGGTTTACTTCTGGTATGTATGTTCCACTCTCCCCTCACAGTAAAACACGCAGGTAGGCTGTCAGTAATGGCTACGCCTCTCTATTTGGACTGCTAGATCTCGGCAGACTCTGCAAACTTTAAAAGTAGCTCTTGGTTCAAAAAAGGTTGGGCACCCCTGCTCTAGAGAGTACTGTTCCTCTAGAGAGTACTGTTTCTCTAGAGAGTACTGTTCCTCAAGAGAGTACTGTTCCTCAAGAGAGTACTATAGTGGCTATTCCCTCACTTAATTATAGCCACTGCCCCAGCGATAGAAGAGTTGTTTTAACGCACCTTTGTCGTAGATCCGGACGCCGTGCGCATGTTCATTGTTTGGAAATAATAAACTCAAATATTTCAAACTCAAATATCCTACCAAAACGTTGTAGGCCAGCGCAATAGACAAACTATGTTCATGTGTGTGTGTTTGTGTGTGAAAGGTAGAAAGTAGATGATAGATGTATGTGGATGTATGTGTATGTGTATGTAGGTGATTCAAAATAGAAGATGGTTAAAAAACTGTGTTTGCTCTCAACTAAAGCTAGGACTCCATAATCCCGGTCCAAACATTTTCCACTTCCCTTTGTTAACTTGCACCACCCTGATTACTATGGGTGTGGCCAAGTTGCCAATCAATCGGTGGCCCAGCTGTCGATCAGCTGTCTATCAAATCAGTAGATCTGATATATAGTAGAACAAAACATGGGAAGTCTACAAATTATAATTATTCGTTTTTTAGGTAAACAAAAACGCTATTTGGCTCCTACAAGTACTGTTCCTCTAGAGCATGGGTGTCAAACTCTGGCCCGCGGGCCAAATTTGGCCCGCGGGGTAATTATAGTTGGCCCGCGAGACAATACCAAATTACTACTAGAGCTGGCCCGCCGGTATTATACAGCGCATTCACCGCTAATACTACGAATCCCATAATGCTCTGCTGTTGTTTTCGCGCGCCAATCAGGACAGGACCCAGAAACGCCCTCTCCTCTGTGACAGTAGTCAAAGCAACATAGACCTGTCAGCGCGCTATCCCTTCCCAAAAATGGCGAAAAGAAAGGCAGAAAACAGGAGCTTTCTGGACAAGTGGGAGGCAGAATATCTGTTTACATATGTAAAAGACAAACCTGTTTGTCTTGTTTGTGGAGTCAACGTGGCTGTAAGTAAGGAGTACAACATTAGACGACACTATGAAACGAAACTGTCACGGTTACGGTGGTTGGCAGGGGGCGTGGCCTAGCCACGTGCGCTGGTGGCGCACACACGCTCCTGTCAACAATCACGTTGGTTGGCAGGGGGCGTGGCCTAGCCACGTGCGCTGGTAGCGCACACACGCTCCTGTCAACAATCACGTTGGTTGGCAGGGGGCGTGGCCTAGCCACGTGCGCTGGTGGCGCACACACGCTCCTGTCAACAATCAAGTTGGTTGGCAGGGGGCGTGGCCAAGCCACGTGCGCTGGCCACACACACACACACACACACCTGGACTCAATTTCCCCCCCGTGTAATTTGTTCATCACCTCACCTGGGGTATATATACGTTGTCTTTCCTTTACCCCAGCGTGAGGTCGTTACTCTACTATTCACGTAGTTCTCCCGTCTGGTACCCATCGCCTGCCAACTACCAGCCGGTACTCCGGCAGGTAGCACATCAGATTAGATCAGTGTGCAATAATTAACGTTTTCTTTGTGCACTTTTTCTTGCTACAAGGCATGGGCTTGAATGGTTGATTTATTTATTATCATTTTATTTGTAAAATTATTAGCCAGTGGAAAAAGTTTATTTTGGTATTTAAATCAGAAGGCTGCAAATAGAAAAGAGGCATACGATTTTTATTAAAATTTTATTTATTTAATAAATTAATTCCATTGATGTGTTTTTTCATTTGAAATTCGATTTAGCATGTCTCCACTACTCAATGATATATTGTATGTAATAAGCGATGCTTGTTCCATATTCAATGTTAAAGCAAAACTTGTTTGGGTCCATATTAAAAGGTTCATTTGTTCAATGTTGGCCCGCGACTTTGTTCAGGTTTTACATTTTGGCCCACTGGGTATTTGAGTTTGACACCCCTGCTCTAGAGCATGGGTGTCAAACTCTGGCAATAATAACTCTGGTAATTCTATTTGGCCCGCGAGACAATACCAAATTACTACTAGAGCTGGCCCGCCGGTATTATACAGCGCATTCACCGCTAATACTACGAATCCCATAATGCTCTGCTGTTGTTTTCGCACGCCAATCAGGACAGGACCCAAAACGCCCTCTCCTCTGTGACAGTGGTCAAAGCAACATAGACCTGTCAGCGCGCTATCCCTTCCCAAAAATGGCGAAAAGAAAGGCAGAAAACAGGAGCTTTCTGGACAAGTGGGAGGCAGAATATCTGTTTACATATGTAAAAGACAAACCTGTTTGTCTTGTTTGTGGAGTCAACGTGGCTGTAAGTAAGGAGTACAACATTAGACGACACTATGAAACGAAACACCATGACAAATACAAGGACCTGGACATGACTCAAAGGAGCCAGAAAGTAGAGGGGATGAAAAGAAGTTTGGTTTCACAACAGAATATGTTCAAAAAAGCCACATCACAAAGTGAGGCTGCTGTAAAGGCTAGTTATATAGTGGCAGCAGAGATCGCAAAATCAGCCCGGCCCTTTAATGAGGGAGAGTTCGTGAAAAAGTGCATGATGAAAGTTTGTGACCTCGTATGCCCAGAGAAAAAGCAAGCATTTTCAAACGTGAGCCTGAGCAGGAACACAGTAGCTGATTGCACATGTGATCTTGCCACCAATCTGTATGACCAGCTGATGGAAAAGGGAAAAGATTTTGTTGCGTTCTCCCTCGCTGTGGATGAGAGCTGCGACGCATCTGATACTGCTCAGCTGTCAGTCTTCATCCGTGGAGTGGACTCAAATCTGTGTGTTACGGAGGAGCTATTGGGATTCAAATCAATGCATGGCACAACCACAGGAAAGGAAATCTTTGAGGAGGTTTCCAAATGTGTAACTGAAATAAAGCTGCCGTGGGATAAACTCGTTGGATTAACGACAGATGGTGCGCCAGCGATGTGCGGTAAAAAGAGTGGACTGGTGGGCATGGTTCGGGAGAAGATGCGGGAAGAGAACTGTGCAGGTGAGCTAACTGTTTACCACTGCATCATACATCAGGAATCACTGTGTGCCAAAGCCCTAAAGATGGAACATGTTATGACCACAGTAACACAGGTAGTTAACTTTATAAGAGCCAAAGGTCTGAATCACCGCCAGTTTAAATCTTTTCTGGAGGAGTGTGGTTCGGAATACGCAGACGTGCCGTATCACACAGAGGTGAGATGGCTAAGCAGAGGAAAAGTACTGAACAGATGTTTCGAGCTGCGTGAGGAAATATGTCAATTCCTGGAAACCAAAGGGAAGGATACAGCAGAGCTCCGGGAGCAAAGTTTCTGTGTGAGCTGGCCTTTCTCTGTGACATCTCGAGCCATCTCGATGCGCTGAACCTGCAGCTTCAGGGGCGGGGGCGCATCATCACAGACATGTACGCTGCAGTGAGGGCCTTTAAAACTAAACTGTGCCTGTGGGAGAATCAGATGCTGCAAGGAAACCCTTGCCATTTTCCCTGCTGCCAAACCATAAAAGCGCAGATCTCTACCGCCGTGTTCCCATGCGCACAGTTTGCTGAAAAACTCAGTGTTCTCGCCGCTGAGTTTAGCCGGCGATTTGCCGACTTCGATGTCCAGAAATGTAGGTTTGAACTGCTTAGTAATCCCTTCGCAGTTGATGTGGAAAATGCACCAACCAACATCCAAATGGAGCTGATTGAACTCCAGTGCAACGACACGCTGAAGTCAAAGTATGATGCTGTGGGCGCCGCACAGTTTCCACGGTTCATCCCTGACACAATGCCTCAGCTCCGCACCCAAGCTGCTCAGATGCTCTCCATGTTCGGCAGCACTTATCTATGCGAGCAACTTTTCTCCTCGATGAAGATGACCAAAACAACTCACAGGAGACGTCTGACTGATGAACACCTTCGCTCGATACTGAGGATTTCTTCAGCTCAGAGCCTGAGCCCAGACATTGATGAACTAGCATCCAAGAAGAGATGCCAGGTATCTGGCTTGGGCACATCAGATTAGATCAGTGTGCAATAATTAACGTTTTCTTTGTGCACTTTTTCTTGCTACAAGGCATGGGCTTGAATGGTTGATTTATTTATTATCATTTTATTTGTAAAATGAGAAAAGAGGCATACGATTTTTATTTAAATTTTATTTATGTGTTTTTTCATTTGAAATTCGATTTTGCATGTCTCCACTATTCAATGATATATTGTATGGTAATAAGCGATGCTTGTTCCATATTCAATGTTAAAGCAAAACTTGTTTGGGTCCATATTAAAAGGTTCATTTGTTCAATGTTGGCCCGTGACTTTGTTCAGGTTTTACATTTTGGCCCACTGGGTATTTGAGTTTGACACCCCTGCTCTAGAGAGTACTGTTCCTCAAGAGAGTACTGTTCCTCTAGAGAGTACTGTTCCTCTAGAGAGTACTGTTCCTCAAGAGAGTACTGTTCCTCAAGAGAGTACTGTTCCTCAAGAGAGTACTGTTCCTCTAGAGAGTACTGTTCCTCAAGAGAGTACTGTTCCTCAAGAGAGTACTGTTCCTCAAGAGAGGACTGTTCCTCTAGAGAGTACTGTTCCTCTAGAGAGTACTGTTCCTCAAGAGAGTACTGTTCCTCTAGAGAGTACTGTTCCTCAAGAGAGTACTGTTCCTCAAGAGAGTACTGTTCCTCAAGAGAGTACTGTTCCTCTAGAGAGTACTGTTCCTCAAGAGAGTACTGTTCCTCTAGAGCAGGGGTTCCCAACCTTTTTCACCCAGAGCCCCCCCAATTGACTCCTGTTGGAATTTGTGCCCCCCCCCCCCCCCCCCCCCCCCCAAACTTTGAAACTTTAATTAACGCTGTTGCCAAGACAAGGCAACAGCGTTAATTTGAGTTTCAAAGTCTCAAAAATGCTACAACTACTGTCACAAACTGGATGAATGTAAAGTATTTCGTTAAAGGAGGATGAAAGCGTAATTAAGGAGCACTATTGGAGTGACTTTGATGGGTATTGGACTCGGGATTATTTAATTTGGATGCCCGCTGTATGAATAAATTAAAGGACGGCGCAAGTGGAAACAATTCGCAAAGAGATTAAACTGTTTAAAACACATACTCAAAGTAAGCCGGATTTTGCCGATGTGTTTATGTGGATTCAAAAGTCGTAAATAATCTACAAAATGGAGGATACCGATTTGATCGGAGCAACTGTGACAAATAATCCAACTGAAACCGACACCTTACGCGCAGAAGAAACATTTCTATTAAAGAAAAAATGATACATTTCTGTCTTTTTATGCCTTTATTAGCTACTAACTTGCAATTGTATGCATCATATTTATTTAAAATTTCGAAGAACAGGACACTTCAAAATAATAGACTATGCCTAATAAAAAGAATCCACTGCAGTAAAAATGTCCTCACCCCGGGTGGTAGTGGTAAGGTTGACTGACATAAGAATGTCCTGCTTCAAATCTTCCCCATCGATATATTGCACATAAACGATGAGCACAGCCTCGTCTGCTACAGTTGTAGTTTCATCAAGTTGTATGGCAAATGGCCCCTTTCCAAGCTTTTCGAGCAGCTGCAGCTCACAGTTACTTGCCATCTTGTCAATTCTGTCTTTCACCGTATTGTTTGACAGTGGTACAGTTTTTAGCTTCTCCGCCACCTGCGGGCCGCACAGTTTCTCAACCATTTTAATGCAAGCTGGCTTAATGAGCTGCTCGCCAATGTTGTGCGGTTTCTTTGCCTTTGCTATTAAAAGTGCACATTCAAAAGAGGCCTCGGTGGCCTTCTGTACATCGCTGCCAGCCCTAACAAACGCTGTTCTGATATCCTTTGGCTTGTTTGCCTTTGCAAGCTGTTGTTTCTTTATGAAAAAGTCCCGATCACGCCCAACCGTTTCTGGGTGCATGGTCTGTTGGTGTCTTATAATAATAATAATAAAAATAATAATAATTGTGTTTCTTTATTTTTTATTTTTTTGACCCCTAAAAATAAACTAAACATGTTTAAAATGAATAATAATTACTCATTTTATGTATGTTTGTGTTTAAAATGCACAATAACGTTAATATAGCAAATATAAATCATTGTTGTGCGTGCTATTCTCCCCCCTCGTTTGTCATTGACGTCACTCTCATAGAAAGTGCGCCCAGGTTTGGAGGTAGGTACCAAATTTGATAGGCAATGTAGCCTATCAAGGGTCAAGGTTTTGAGGTAGGTACCAAATTTGATAGGCAAATGTAGCCTATCAAGGGTCCTGAATACGATCTCTGGGAGCGCATTTCATTGCGCCCGAACAAGGAAACCAGTCACGCATGCGCGACTCAAATTGAGTGGCGCATGCGTGAGCAAATTGAATGGCGCATGCGTGAATGCGTGAGCAAAGAAAACCAGTCACGCATGCGCAATTCATAGCCTAGTTGAACCTAGTTATTTGTAAAGCCTGTACTGCTCTGCTCTCAGTTCGCGTCTTGCTGTCTGAGGAAAGGTACGTTGTTGTTTGTTTTTGTCCCGATTATAGTTTTACATTTATTTTTATTGTGGACGATGTAAACGTAAAGTAAAGGGGATAAGAAATGTTGGTCTTGCTGTATAAACATGCAGCTTGTGTCATTTGTATGTAAACGGTGTGGATTGGGGTTTTGTAAGTTTATCGTGGACACGTGCTTCCCCAATGCTAGCTACAGGGTCCTCCGTGTGTTTGTCTGCTAATATAGGCTGTGGTCGAATGTATTAAGCATTTGTATTCTATTTAATTAGTTACATTCAGAAGCATTTGTTAATGAGTCAGTTCTTGCTGCGTCTTGCTGTCTGAGGAGAGGAGATTGAGACCCGTGTGTGTGGGAGAGACCTCATGTTGCAAGTTTGTTCTTTTTTTGTTCTGTACAGGACACAGCCATTACACTAGCTACCATGGACAATTCTGTCAAATCCCTCAAAGCAACACCATTTGAAAGACGAACACTGCAAGAAAAACTCAGAGTGAAAGAGTTTGGACCTCATCAGCCTGACATCAGCATTCAGCAACCAGCAACAGACAGAGGAAGGCTATATATTCGGTCGTTTTCCAGAACCTGGTTTGCTAAGTGGTTCTTGTATAGTTAGTATAGCATAGGTACATAGATTAAACTGTATTTGTATAGTAGTGTACATAGGACCCAGTACCTTTTTAATTTGTAAGCTTAACATTGTATTGCATTTTATCTCAGGACTTGTATCAGGTCTATTTTATTATCTTCTATTTTGTTCTAATTACTTTTGCACAATCGAATGTAAGACCATATTTAGGTATTTTTGATGGCACACTGGGTAGTCTTTCTAATATAAGACCATATTATTTTCTACTAGGCACCATATAATAAATGTTCTTTCACCATAAGTTTCAAGTTTGTTTATTATTTGTCACAACAAAATACAGAATACTGATTGATTGTGCTACATACAGTAAAAATAAAGTAAGTAAAAAAAGAAATTAAGCAGTAAGTAAAGGAATGTTCAGTCAATATACATATATACAATACAGAGTAGAATGAGTAACGGTGAGGTTTATATTATGTATAGTTTTTTATTTTTAATTAGCCCTCTCGGTCGTTTACATGGTGAAATGGCGCCACCATCTGGGCAAATCCGGTATTGCACAGCAGATATGATTTAAAACATTTTTTTTACCCCTGCGCCCCTCCTACTTCGGATGTCACCGGCCGCCACTGAATGTACCCCCTTTGAAAAAAAATGTCAGCCAAGTACCCCCTGAGCAGCGCAAAAACAATTTGGTAGGGGACAAAAGTCTATCTAAAGAGGTCTAGTACAGCGCTGCACCATCCGTGTCTGATTTATTAAAACAACAACCTTGTAACTGAGAAACACTTTAATGCTACATTTCAAATGTTTTAAATCCATCACTAAATTCATGGCAAATCAATTTAGACATCATGCAATAACACCAAGACGATTAGTTGCATTGAACTGATCCTTTTAATAAGTAATTTAAGTAATTTAGTGAGAAACATGGGCTTGTGCTTCACTGAGGATCTTTGTCATTCTCGGTGACAGGGAGGCAACTGCAGTTATTAAACGTTTTTCCAGGCACAGTCTGTTTCTTTGCTTGTTTTTTATCAATGTCATTGCAGAAAAGGAGGCCTCACATAAATATGTGGAACCAAATGGTAAAAGCAGCTCCAAAGCTTTCTTTTCCAGCTCAGGGTGCTCCTTCTTCACACACACCCAACACTGTGTGAGAGTAGATGTGTCAAACTTCATCTGTAGGCCACGGTCAGATGACACATCCAAGAGAGTTTCCTGATGACTGACAGAAAGCTTTCTGCTATTTGCATCAGACAAGAGAAATGGGTTTCTCACCCAATCCAACTGTGAAGATTTCTCCTCCATGTCAGGGAAGTAAGAATGAAAACTAGAAATCAAGTTGGTCAAATGTCCTATGATTAACTTCACTGGAGCTATCTCCACATCCTCACTGGAAAGGAAAGCATCCACCTGGTGAAATCCCCCTCTGCACATGCCCTTTTCCACAGCTCTACTTTCTTCAGAAAACCGCCCACCTTGTCATACAGGTTCAGAATGTTGGTGTCCTTGCCCTGCAGACACACATTCAGTTCGTTAAGTTTGCTGAATATATCTGCCAGATAGCTAAGCTTTGCAAGCCAGTCTGTGTCCTCAAACAAGATGGCATGGGGAGATCCGTGCTCTGACAGAAAGGTGCGCACTTCAGATCGTAATTCCAACAGCCTGTTGACTATTCTCCCTGAGAGAGCCAGCACACTTCTGTGTGTAATAGCAGTGGTGTGTGTTCCGCTCCCATGTTTTCACACAAGCGGCGAAACAGTCGCGCATTAAGTGGCCTTGACTTAATAAAGTTGATTACTTTTACACTGTCGTTCAAAACGTCATGCAACACAGGACTCATTTTCTTGGAGGCCTTCCCTGTGTATGACACAGTGCACACTGCACTTCAGGGTTTTCATTTGGAATCCGCGCCATGAGCCCTTTAACGCGGCCGGTCATAGACGCAGCTGCATCAGTACAGACACTGGTGCAGGATTTCCAGTTCAGACCGTTTTCACCAAAAAACGCATTAACAACATTAAAAATGTCCTCCCCAGTTGTTTTCCCCTCCACACTGACATCTGTCCATTCATCAAGCTGGAGTTAAATGGATTCGCCGAGTTTTCCCACAACCTGATCAACAATGTCTGTTCCCATGGTATCTATTCTGAGACAAACGGTGTCATTTGACAAAGGCACAGTTTTTAACTTATCCGCCGCGTTTTTGTCCAGCATAATCTCGGCCAACAGCGGCTGGAAGTAAAAGGTCTTCAGCTGTGGTGAATGGCTTTTTGGCTTTAGCTATGAGCAAAGACACCGCATAAGACGCCTGCAGTGCTTTGGCTGATGTTGTGGAGACTTTTCGGATCGTTTCTTGAGATGATCTGAAGTCCGAAAATTTTCTTTTAAAAAACTCTGGTGGCTTACCAACATGACATGGATGTTTTGTGCTGAGATGTCATTGAAGGTGCGCTGGCTTCATGGAACTGTTGACTCATTTCTCCCCGCAAAACAAGCCCAGTGCCTTGGGAGGGTTGCAGCTAGTTGAGTGTTCTCAGCTGTATCGCTGCTCCGTTTATTCAACCATTAATCCATTTTCAAAACTGTCTTCCCACTCACAATTGAACGTGATTGCGTAGCCTAACCTTATGTTGTTAGCACAGTTTACGGCAGTAACGATTCCATTAAAAACAGAAATATTAAATATCAAATGTTTTTTACCGAATTTTAATTTACATTTTTATTTAATGTATTGTAGTATCATTATTTTCGGAATTATGCACGACTGATGTTTTTTTTAATTAACATTTAAAAACAATCTCACCTACCCCCTGCAGTACTCCAACGTACCCCTAGGGGTCCGCGTACCCCCATTTGAGAACCACTGCTCTAGACTCTAGAGGAACAGTACTCTCTAGAGTCTAGAGAGTACTGTTCCTCAAGAGAGTACTGTTCCTCTAGAGAGTACTGTTCCTCAAGAGAGTACTGTTCCTCTAGACTCTAGAGGAACAGTACTCTCTTGAGGAACAGTACTCTCAAGTCAAGTCAAGTCAAGTCAAGTTTATTGTCACTTCACAGTTTACAGTTTAGTATAAAGCAGTGATGTGAAATTCTTGTGTGCAATACCCGACGACAGACAGCAGTTATAAAATAAGATAAAATAAAAATAGATAAAAAATACAATAAAAAAATAGAATAAAGAATATAAAATAAAAATAAAAAATGCAATTTATAAAATGCAAAAATCAGCACAGAAAAGAGCAATATATATATATAAATCAATGTAATAAAATATACATTGTTATATGTTATACGCCCTTGTTCAGCAGCCTGATGGCCTGACTGTGGAAGCTATCTCTAAGCCTATTTGTACGACACTTGATACTGCGGTATCGCCTGCCTGACGGTAATAGTGAGTAAAGTTCGTGGCTGGGGTGGGCAATGTCTTTTATAATTCTTTTGGCCTTGGCCACGCACCGCTGGTTGTAAATGTCCAGGAGGGAGGGGAGCTCACCTCCAACGATATACTGGGCCGTCCGCACCACCCTTTGAAGCGCTCTGCGCTCGAGTGCCGTGCAGTTCCCGTACCAGGCGGTGATACACCCTGTCAGAACACTCTCGATGGTGCCGTTGTAGAATGTTCTCAGGATGCGGGGGCCCATGCTGAATTTCTTCAGACGCCTGAGAAAATACAGGCGTTGTTGGGCCCTTTTCACCACGTGTGTGGTGTGCGTGGACCATGTGAGGTCCTCGGAGATGTGCACGCCGAGGAACTTGAAGCTGCTGACCCTCTCTACTGCAACGCCGTCGATGGAGATAGGGCTGTGCTCTCCCCTCTGCCTCCTGAAGTCCACGATCAGCTCCTTGGTCTTCTTGACGTTGAGGGCGAGGCTGTTCTCCTGGCACCACTGCTCCAGCGATCCGACCTCCTCCCTGTAGGCTGTCTCGTCGTCGCCGGCGATCAGGCCCATCACTGTCGTGTCGTCAGCAAACTTGACGATGACGTTGGAGCTGTGCATAGCCATGCAGTCGTGGGTGTAGAGGGAGTAGAGGAGAGGGCTCAGCACGCATCCCTGGGGGGCTCCCGTGTTGAGGGTCAGTGGCTCTGATGTGGTGCTGCCCATCCTCACCACCTGGCGGCGGTCCGACAGGAGGTTCAGTATCCAGCTGCACATGGATGGGGGTACGCCTAGACCTCTCAGCTTGGTGTCGAGCTTGGCAGGAACTATTGTGTTGAATGCTGAGCTGTAGTCCACAAACAGCATTCGCACATAACAGTTCTTCCCCTCCAGGTGGGAAAGGGCAGTGTGGAGGGCCATGGCAATTGCGTCGTCCGTGGATCTATTTTGACGATATGCAAATTGCCATGGGTCCAGCGTGGTAGGTAACACGGAGCAAATAAAGTCCTTGACCAACCTCTCGAAGCATTTGCTAACGATCGAGGTGAGGGCCACAGGTCTGTAGTCATTCAGGCATGTTACCTTGGTTTGTTTAGGGACAGGCACGATGGTGGATATCTTGAAGACCGCGGGGACAACAGCCTGGGACAGGGAGAGGTTGAAGATGTCTGCAAAGACTCCTGCCAACTGGTCTGCGCATGCTCTGAGGACGCGGCCCGGGATGTCGTCGGGGCCTGCCGCCTTACGGATGTTCAGCCGCTTAA
The DNA here is from genome assembly GCA_027704905.1 of Muraenolepis orangiensis. Taxonomy (NCBI): domain Eukaryota; kingdom Metazoa; phylum Chordata; class Actinopteri; order Gadiformes; family Muraenolepididae; genus Muraenolepis; species Muraenolepis orangiensis. The sequence goes on along the minus strand of CM051012.1, from coordinate 5,395,575 downwards.
AGGTGCGGCGCACATCCGCCTCCGAGATGCGCAGCTGGCTGGTCTCCCCAGTCGGTGCTGGCTTCGGCGGGCTGCCGTTTACGTCGAACCGAGCAAAAAATGTATTTAGCTCTCCTGGGAGGGAGGTAGAGGAGTTCTCTACACAACTGGTTCTCCCTCTGAAGTTCGTTATCTTCTGCAGCCCCTGCCACATACCCCTCGCATCGTGTTTCTTGAATTTATCTTCCACTCTGTCCTTATACTCCCGCTTGGCAGTGACGATGGTCTTACGGAGGTCGTAACGGGCTCTCGTATATTCCTCCGTATTCCCGGAACCAAAGGCGGCGTTACGCGCATGTAGGGCAGCGCGAACATCGCCGTTAATCCACGGTTTCTGGTTGGGATATATCCGAACCGACTTGGTCGGAACAACGTCATCTATGCACTTCTTGATGAACCCGGTGACCGACGACGCGTACTCGTTGATGTTATTGTCCGAGGCAACGCGGAACATGTGCCAGTCAGCGTGATCAAAACAATCCTGCAGCGTAGAATCTGATTGGTCCGACCAGCATTGGACCTCCCTCACAGCGATCGGTTGCTGCTTCAGTCTCTGCCTATAGGCGGGGAGTAGCTGGATAGAGCGGTGATCTGATTTGCCGAACGGTGGGCGGAGGAGGGCCTTGTAGCCATCACGGAAGGGAGTGTAGCAGTGGTCGAGGATCCGCTCGCCCCGTGTGTTGCTCTTTATGTGTTGGTAGAACTTCGGGAGAACCTTCTTCAGGTTCGCCTTGTTGAAGTCCCCCGCCACGATGAGAGCAGCCTCGGGGTGGGCCGACTCCTGTTCGCTGATAGCCCCGTACAGTTCCTTCAGCGCTGTGTCCGTGTTGGCTTGTGGGGGAATGTAAACAGCGGTCACGGTTACCGCTGTAAACTCCCGAGGTAGCCAGTATGGACGGCACATAAGCATCAGGTACTCCAGGTCCGGGGAACAGAAAGACTTGAGGGGATGTACATGGCTTTGGTTGCACCAAGATCTGTTTATCATGAGACATACCCCCCCTCCGCGATCTTTACCGGAGAGAGCCTTTGTTCTGTCCGCCTGGTGTACGGAAAATCCCGTCGGCTCGATAGCTGCGTCGGTAACCCCCTCCGACATCCATGTCTCCGTAAGGCAGATAATACAATTGTCCCTAGTTTCCCGGTGGAATTGAATACGAGCCTGTAGTTCGCTTAACTTATTGTCCAGAGACTGTACATTAGCCAGTAGAATGGTGGGTAGTGGGGGGCGATCGGATCGACATCTCAGCCTGACTAGCACGCCGGCTCGCTTCCCTCGCTTCCTCCGGCGACGCTTGCGCGTAATCGTGCCCAAAATGGACGGAGATAATCCAGCTGTGACTTCGGGCGGGACGTCCGAGCCGAAAGAATGAAAAAACTCCGGTAGGCGGCGAGCGACTGTCGATCTGATCTCCCAAAGTGTGCAGAAGTTATAAGTGAACTTGCTGCTAACATCCTGGACTAAAATACTTGCGATAAAAAGAATAAATAACAAAAAACTGCGTCGTCGTGCGGGAGCTCGCGACACGGCAGCCATCTCGTACGGCGCCATACTCCAGGAAACTCTCTAGAGTCTAGAGAGTACTGTTCCTCAAGAGAGTACTGTTCCTCTAGAGAATACTGTTCCTCTAGAGAGTACTGTTCCTCAAGAGAGTACTGTTCCTCAAGAGAGTACTGTTCCTCTAGAGAGTACTGTTCCTCTAGAGAGTACTGTTCCTCTAGAGAGTACTGTTCCTTAAGAGAGTACTGTTCCTCTAGAGAGTACTGTTCCTCAAGAGAGTACTGTACCTCTAGAGAGTACTGTTCCTCTAGACAGAGAGTACTGTTCCTTAAGAGAGGACTGTTCCTCTAGAGAGTACTGTTCCTCTAGAGAGTACTGTTCCTCAAGAGAGAACTGTTCCTTAAGAGCCAATGAGATGGCAGCAGTAGCCACCTACACGTTTGTACAATGGAATGCTTAATCCCCATTCCCTCCCACAGTATGAGTTTATAACATACAATAGTGATTGTAGTGATAGTGTAATGTTAATGACATGTTATGATAGTGTAATGTTAATGATATGTTATGATAGTGTAATGTTAATGACATGTTATGATAGTGTAATGTTAATGACATGTTATGATAGTGTAATGTTAATGACATGTTATGACAGTGTAATGTTAATGACATGTTATGATAGTGTAATGTTAATGACATATTATGATAGAGTAATGTTAACGACATGTTATGATAGTATAATGTTAACGACATGTTATGATAGTGTAATGTTAATGACATGTTATGACAGTGTAATGTTAACGACATGTTATGATCTTTTCAACATTGCGTGGAAGTCTGGGACAGTGCCTGAGGAGTGGCAAACGGGGGTGGTGGTACCCCTGTTCAAAAAGGGTGACCAGAGGGTGTGTGCCAATTACAGGGGTATCACATTACTCAGCCTCCCTGGGAAAGTCTACTCCAAGGTGCTGGAAAGGAGGGTTCGGCCGATAGTCGAACCTCAGATTGAAGAGGAACAATGCGGATTCCGCCCTGGTCGTGGAACAACGGACCAGCTTTTCACTCTTGCAAGGATCCTGGAGGGGGCTTGGGAGTATGCCCATCCGGTCTACATGTGTTTTGTAGATTTGGAGAAGGCATATGATCGGGTCCCTCGGGAAATACTGTGGGGGGTGCTGCGGGAGTATGGGGTGGGGGGGTCACTGTTGAGGGCCATCCAATCTCTCTACTCCCAAAGCAAGAGCTGTGTCCGGATTCTCGGTACAAAGTCAGGCCTGTTCTCAGTGGGTGTTGGCCTCCGCCAGGGCTGCGCTTTGTCACCCATCCTGTTTGTGATTTTCATGGACAGGATTTCAAGGCGTAGTCATGGAGGGGAGGGGTTTCAGTATGGTGGGCTCAGGATTGAATCGCTGCTGTTTGCAGATGATGTGGTCCTGTTTGCGTCATCAGTATGTGACCTTCAGCACTCACTGGATCGGTTTGCAGCAGAATGTGAAGCGGCTGGGATGAGGATCAGCACCTCCAAATCTGAGGCCATGGTTCTTAGCAGGAAACCGGTGGATTGTCTACTCCAAGTAGGGAGGGAGTCCTTATCCCAAGTGAAGGAGTTCAAGTATCTCGGGGTCTTGTTCTCGAGTGAGGGGAGGATGGAGCGTGAGATTGACAGGAGAATAGGTGCAGCGGGAGCGGTATTGGGTGCACTTTGGCGCACCGTTGTAACCAAAAGAGAGCTGAGCCAGAAGGCAAAGCTCTCGATCTACCGATCAGTCTTCGTTCCTACCCTCACCTATGGCCATGAGCAATGGGTAATGACCGAAAGGACGAGATCGCGAATACAAGCGACCGAAATGAGTTTCCTCAGGAGGGTGGCTGGTATCTCCCTGAGGGATAGGGTGAGAAGCTCAGTCACTCGTGAGAGACTCGGAGTAGAGCCGCTGCTCCTTCGCGTAGAAAGGAGCCAGTTGAGGTGGTTCGGGCATCTAGTAAGGATGCTTCCTGGTCGCCTCCCGAGGGAGGTTTTCCAGGCACATCCAACTGGGAAGAGACCACGGGGCAGACCGAGGTACAGGTGGGGTGATTACATCTCCACACTGGCCTGGGAACACCTCGGGATCCCCCAGTCAGAGCTAGTCGATGTTGCCAGGGAGAGGGAAGTTTGGAGTCCCCTGCTGGAGCTGCTACCTCCGCGACCCGATTTCGGATAAGCGGGAGAAGATGGATGGATGGTTGGATGGATGGATGTTATGATAGTATAATGTTAACGACATGTTATGATAGTGTAATGTTAATGACATGTTATGATAGTGTAATGTTAATGACATGTTATGATAGTGTAATGTTAATGACTTGTTATGATAGTGTAATGTCAATGATATGTTATGATAGTGTAATTATAGTGTAATGCTAATGACAATGTTATGACTGCACTACTGGCACTTTAAAATGCTTTTAAAGATTTTTGTGAAAAATATTTTAAAATATATTATATTAATAATATATTAATAATATTTTTTGCAATGTACAATCAACACATGTACATATCATTTAACAGTCATTTTGCTGCTCTTTTTTTCTTTGTTTTTATTGTATATATTATTTGTATTTATATGATGTATACTGCGGAAGCCAATAGAATATATTGTATGATAGTAGCAGCACTCCTAGCAGGTCAGTAGGTCAATGCCTGGGGATAAAAACTATCCTTAAACCTGCTAGTCTAGACCTGCTAGTCCTAGAACTTGCTAGTCCTTAAAGCTGCTAATCCTTGAACCTGCTTGTCCTTGAACCTGCTTGTCCTTGAACCTGCTTGTCCTTGAACCTGCTAGTCCTTGAACCTGCTGGTCCTTGAACCTGCTAGTCTTTAAAGCTGCTAGTCCTTAAAGCTGCTAGTCCTTAAAGCTGCTAATCCTTGAACCTGCTTGTCCTTGAACCTGCTTGTCCTTAAACCTGCTAGTCCTTGAACCTGCTAGTCCTTGAACCTGCTAGTCCTTAAAGCTGCTAGTCCTGAAACATGCTAGTCCTTAAACCTGCTAGTCCTTAAACCTGCTAGTCCTTTAACATGCTAGTCCTTAAACCTGCTAGTCCTTGAACCTGGTAGTCCTTAAACCTGCTAGTCCTTAAACCTGCTAGTCCTTAAAGCTGCTAGTCCTTAAAGCTGCTAATCCTTGAACCTGCTTGTCCTTGAACCTGCTTATCCTTAAACCTGCTAGTCCTTGAACCTGCTAGTCCTTGAACCTGCTGGTCCTTGAACCTGCTAGTCTTTAAAGCTGCTAGTCCTTGAACCTGCTAGTCCTTGAACCTGCTGGTCCTTGAACCTGCTAGTCCTTAAAGCTGCTAGTCCTTGAACCTGCTAGTCCTTGAACCTTCTGGTCCTTGAACCTGCTAGTCTTTAAACCTGCTAGTCCTTGAACCTGCTAATCCTTGAACCTGCTGGTCCTTGAACCTGCTAGTCCTTAAAGCTGCTAGTCCTTAAAGCTGCTAGTCCTTAAACATGCTAGTCCTTGAACCTGCTAGTCCTTGAACCTGCTAGTCCTTAAAGCTGCTAGTCCTTAAACCTGCTAGTCCTTGAACCTGCTAGTCCTTGAACCTGCTAGTCCTTAAAGCTGCTAGTCCTTAAACATGCTAGTCCTTAAACCTGCTAGTCCTTAAACCTGCTAGTCCTTTAACATGCTAGTCCTTAAACCTGCTAGTCCTTGAACCTGGTAGTCCTTAAACCTGCTAGTCCTTAAACCTGCTAGTCCTTTAACATGCTAGTC
>CM051012.1:5285283-5382783 GCA_027704905.1 Muraenolepis orangiensis | reverse complement strand
TTGGTTCATGTGGACTCACTCTTTGATCAGAGCCTCTCCGATGCGCTCATCTGTGGAGGAATGAATAAACACACTTATTACACTCCATCATTACGTCATTCATATTGTCCAAGTGTCTCTGTTACTGTGATCATACTGTAATCGATTAGACTCTGATCGATTATCATCGCACAGTACAGTATAAGTACAGTACAGACAAAGTAATTTGGCATCTATTCGTTTTCTGTACAAATTGAACCCGATTCCCCAAACTTACCCGACTGTCCGTTCTGGTCACACTCCATGGTTCTGTTCTGTTATATATCTATATATATCTTATATATCTATATGTATCGTATCTCCACACTGAAGACTGAGAGAAGATCGGTTCAAAGTTGGAGAAGAAACCGACCAGAGGAAACGCAGCGAAGACGCGTTTCCTCAGGGAAGAGAAAAGAGACTATGAATAACATGCTCTACGGGGGGCGGGGCCAGGGGGCGGGGCCAGTGGGGCAGTAGATATATATATATATATATATATATATATATATATATACAGGTAAGTATACAAGTATCAACGGTGGTAAGCAGGGGTATGCAGTAAACATATTATAAATGTGGACTTGGACTGGAGGATCTGGTTCTGGTTCCCGATTGGTTCTTCCTCCTTCCTAACACGAGGACAGAACCTCGGATACCAGCCTCCCCGAGGCTTCCTCACTGGGTCAGCCTCGAGCCAGTTAACTGACTCTTAAATGAGTCATGTTGGACACAATGAAGACCTCTGGGTCTAAATGTGTGTTCCGGATTTAATTAGTTTGTATTTCTTTCTTTCAGATGACAATTATGCCATGATGCCTCGAGCGGTTTATAGTGAACTAAAACTCATCCTCTTGCTCACTGAAAGCAAAGCACTCTTCCTGTTCTACGATGCAGAAAGCATCTAACCCGAGCCCTCTTCCTGTTCTACGATGCAGAAAGCATCTAACCCGAGCCCTCTTCATGTTCTACGATGCAGAAAGCATCTAACCCGAGCCCTCTTCATGTTCTACGATGCAGAAAGCATCTAACCCGAGCCCTCTTCCTGTTCTACGATGCAGAAAGCATCTAACCCGAGCCCTCTTCCTGTTCTACGATGCAGAAAGCATCTAACCCGAGCCCTCTTCCTGTTCTACGATGCAGAAAGCATCTAACCCGAGCCCTCTTCATGTTCTACGATGCAGAAAGCATCTAACCCGAGCCCTCTTCATGTTCTACGATGCAGAAAGCATCTAACCCGAGCCCTCTTCATGTTGTACGATGCAGAAAGCATCTAACCCGAGCCCTCTTCATGTTCTACGATGCAGAAAGCATCTAACCCGAGCCCTCTTCCTGTTCTGCATCTCTGGAAAGAAAATCAACGTCTTCATGCTTCTCTGTCTTTTTGAGACTTTGTGTTTGCATTGCAGATGTAGGACATAAAGCTGAATTGTATAATGAACATTAAAACACTTTCATCACAATCAATTGAACAATAATCTGCAATTATGAGGCTAAATTAGAGCATACACATTAAGGAAAACAGACAGTAAAGAACAGCCCAATGGACTCAGTTCAACACTGTGTACAACAAGATGGGTTTAAATGACCAGCCATCACTACTACTGAGAGAGAGAGAGAGAGAGTAAGAGCTATTTTCAATTTAAGATACAATATCAATTCTTAAAGGGTAATTAACCTGAGTTGGTCAACTAGTCCTTCAGAATGTGATGACATGTCTCAGTCTCTGCTGCCACCTAGTGGTTGGTGGTGTGTAAATCATTCTGATCCATCCTGAATGGAGGTGGAGCAGCAGGTCGTCCTCAGGTCACTTTGGACCGACACGTGTTACCAATAGAGCTTAGTGTCCCGGAGACATGATGGAGACATGATGGAGACATGATGGAGACATGATGGAGACATGGAGGAGACATAGAGGAGACATGATGGAGACATGATGGAGACATGATGGAGACATGATGGAGACATGATGGAGACATGATGGAGACATGATGGAGACATAGAGGAGACATGATGGAGGCATGATGGAGACATGATGGAGACATGATGGAGACATGATGGAGACATGGAGGAGACATGGAGGAGACATGGAGGAGACATGATGGAGACATGATGGAGACATGGAGGAGACATGATGGAGACATGATGGAGACATGATGGAGACATGGAGGAGACATGATGGAGACATGATGGAGACATGGAGGAGACATGATGGAGACATGGAGGAGACATGATGGAGACATGATGGAGACATGGAGGAGACATGATGGAGACATGATGGAGACATGGAGGAGACATGATGGAGACATGGAGACATGATGGAGACATGATGGAGACATGATGGAGACATGGAGGAGACATGATGGAGACATGATGGAGACATGATGGAGACATGGAGGAGACATGATGGAGACATGATGGAGACATGATGGAGACATGGAGGAGACATGATGGAGACATGATGGAGACATGATGGAGACATGATGGAGACATGATGAGACATGATGGAGACATGATGGAGACATGATGGAGACATGATGGAGACATGGAGGAGACATGATGGAGACATGGAGGAGACATGATGGAGACATGGAGGAGACATGATGGAGACATGATGGAGACATGGAGGAGACATGATGGAGACATGATGGAGACATGATGGAGACATGGAGGAGACATGATGGAGACATGATGGAGACATGATGGAGACATGGAGGAGACATGATGGAGACATGATGGAGACATGATGGAGACATAGAGGAGACATGATGGAGACATGATGGAGACATGGAGGAGACATGGAGGAGACATGATGGAGACATGGAGGAGACATGATGGAGACATGATGAAGACATGATGGAGACATGGAGGAGACATGGAGGAGACATAATGGAGACATGATGGAGACATGATGGAGACATGATGGAGACATGATGGAGACATGATGGAGACATAGAGGAGACATGATGGAGACATGATGGAGACATGGAGGAGACATGATGGAGACATGATGGAGACATGATGGAGACATGATGAGACATGATGGAGACATGATGGAGACATGATGGAGACAAGATGGAGACATGGAGAAGACATGGAGGAGACATGATGGAGACATGATGGAGACATGGAGGAGACATGATGGAGACATGATGGAGACATGGAGGAGACATGATGGAGACATGGAGGAGACATGATGGAGACATGATGGAGACATGATGGAGACATGGAGGAGACATGATGGAGACATGATGGAGACATGATGGAGACATGGAGGAGACATGATGGAGACATGATAGTCAAGTCAAGTCAAGTCAAGTCAAGTTTATTGTCACTTCACAGTTTACAGTTTAGTATAAAGCAGTGATGTGAAAATCTTGTGTGCAATACCCGACGACAGACAGCAGTTATAAAATAAGATAAAAATAGATAAAAATAGAATAAAAATAGAATAAAGAATATAAAATAAAAAATGCAATTTATAAAATGCAAAAATCAGCACAGAAAAGAGCAATATGTATATATAAATCAATGTAATAAAATATACATTGTTATATGTTATACGCCCTTGTTCAGCAGCCTGATGGCCTGACTGTGGAAGCTATCTCTAAGCCTATTTGTACGACACTTGATACTGCGGTATCGCCTGCCTGACGGTAATAGTGAGTACAGTTCGTGGCTGGGGTGGGCAATGTCTTTTATAATTTGTTTGGCCTTGGCCACGCACCGCTGGTTGTAAATGTCCAGGAGGGAGGGGAGCTCACCTCCAACGATATACTGGGCCGTCCGCACCACCCTTTGAAGCGCTCTGCGCTCGAGTGCAGTGCAGTTCCCGTACCAGGCGGTGATACACCCTGTAAGAACACTCTCGATGGTGCCGTTGTAGAATGTTCTCAGGATGCGGGGGCCCATGCTGAATTTCTTCAGACGCCTGAGAAAATACAGGCGTTGTTGGGCCCTTTTCACCACGTGTGTGGTGTGCGTGGACCATGTGAGGTCCTCGGACATGATGGAGACATGATGGAGACATGGAGGAGACATGATGGAGACATGGAGGAGACATGATGGAGACATGATGGAGACATGATGGAGACATGGAGGAGACATGGAGGAGACATGATGGAGACATGATGGAGACATGATGGAGACATGGAGGAGACATGATGGAGACATGATGGAGACATGGAGGAGACATGATGGAGACATGATGGAGACATGGAGGAGACATGATGGAGACATGATGGAGACATGATGGAGACATGGAGGAGACATGATGGAGACATAATGGAGACATGATGGAGACATGATGGAGACATGGAGGAGACATGATGGAGACATGGAGGAGACATGGAGGAGACATGATGGAGACATGATGGAGACATGATGGAGACATGGAGGAGACATGATGGAGACATGATGGAGACATGGAGGAGACATGATGGAGACATGATGGAGACATGATGGAGACATGATGGAGACATGGAGGAGACATGATGGAGACATGGAGGAGACATGATGGAGACATGATGGAGACATGGAGGAGACATGATGGAGACATGGAGGAGACATGATGGAGACATGATGGAGACATGATGGAGACATGATGGAGACATGGAGGAGACATGATGGAGACATGATGGAGACATGATGGAGACATGATGGAGACATGGAGGAGACATGATGGAGACATGGAGGAGACATGATGGAGACATGGTGGAGACATGATGGAGACATGATGGAGACATGATGGAGACATGGAGGAGACATGATGGAGACATGATGGAGACATGATGGAGACATGATGGAGACATGGAGGAGACATGGAGGAGACATGAGGAGACATGGAGGAGACATGATGGAGACATGATGGAGACATGATGGAGACATGATGGAGACATGGAGGAGACATGATGGAGACATGATGGAGACATGATGGAGACATGGAGGAGACATGGAGGAGACATGATGGAGACATGGTGTCGGAGGGTCACCGAGGGGAGGTTCCGTCCACCGGACAGAACAAAGGCTCTCTCCGGTAAAGATGGCGGAGTATGGTATGTCTCATGATAAATAGATCTTGGTGCAACCAAAGTCATGTCCATCCCCTCAAGTCTCTCTGTTCTCGGACCTGGAGGACCTGATGCTTATCGTCCATTCTGGCTACCTCGGGAGTTTACAGGTAACCGTGACCGCTGGTTCCATTCCCCCACAAGCCAACACGGACCCAGCGCTGAAGGAACTGTACGGGCTATCAGCGACCAGGAGTCGGCCCACCCTGAGCTGCTCTCATCGTGGGGACTTCAACAAGGAGAACCTGAAAAAGGTTCTCCCGAAGTTCTACCAACACATAACGAACAACACACGGGGTGAGCGGATCCTCGACCACTGCTACACCCCCTTCCGTGATGGCTACAAGGCCCTCCTCCGCCCCCCGTTCGCTGAACCGGTCGCTGTGAGGGAGGTCCAATGCCGGTCGGACCAATCGGACTCTCTGCTGCGGGATTGTTTTGATCGCGCTGACTGGCACATGTCACGTGTCGCCTCGGACAATAACATCAACGAGTACGTCCTCGGTCACCGGGTTCATCAAGAAGTGCATAGATGACGTTGTTCCGACCAAGTCGCTTCGGATATACCCCAACCAGAAACCCTGGATTAACGGCCATGTTCGCGCTGCCTTCGGCTCCGGGAATCTGGAGGAATATACGATGGCTGTTCAGGCTGTTGTTCCCGCGGTCTTCAAGATGTCCACCATCGTGCCTGTCCCTAAACAACCCAAGGTAACCTGCTTGAACGACTATAGACCTGTAGCCCTCACCTCGATTGTCAGCAAATGCTTCGAGAGGTTGGTCAAGGACTTTATTTGCTCTGTGTTACCTGCCACGCTGGACACACGGCCCTTTTCCACCTGGAGGGAAATAACTGTTATGTGCGAATGCTGTTTGTGGACTACAGCTCAGCGTTCAACACGACAGTTCCTGCCAAGCTCGACACCAAGCTTAGAGGTCTAGGCGTGCCCCCATCCACGTGCAGCTGGATACTGGACCTCCTGTCGGACTGCCGCCAGGTGGTCAGGATGGGCAGCACCACCTCAGAGCCACTGACCCTCAACACGGGAGCCCCCCAGGGATGCGTGCTGAGCCCTCTCCTCTACTCCCTCTACACCCACGACTGCATGGCTATGCACAGCTCCAACGTCATCATCAAGTTTGCTGACGACACGACAGTGATGGGCCTGATCGCCGGCGATGACGAGACAGCCTAGAGGGAGGTGGTCGGATCGCTGGAGCAGTGGTGCCAGGAGAACAGCCTCGCCCTCAACGTCAAGAAGACCAAGGAGCTGATCGTGGACTATAGGAAGCAGAGAGGAGAGCACGGCCCTATCGCCATCGACGGTGTTGCAGTAGAGAGGGTCAGCAGCTTCAAGTTCCTCAGCGTGCACATCTCCGAGGACCTCATGGTCCACGCACACCACACACGTGGTGAAAAGGGCCCAACAACGCCTGTATTTCCTCAGCCGTCTGAGGAAATACAGCATGGGCCCCGCATCCTGAGAACATTCTACACCAGCACCATGGAGAGTGTTCTCTGTGTACAGGGTGGATCACCGCCCGGTACGGGAACTGCACCGCACTGGAGCGCAGAGCGCTTCAAAGGGTGGTGCGGACGGCCCAGTATATGGTTGGAGGTGAGCTCCCCTCCCTCCTGGATATATACAACCAGCGGTGCTTGGCCAAGGCCAAACGCTCTAAAGACATTGCCCACCAGCCACCAACTGTACTCACTGTTACCGTCAGGCAGGCGATACCTCAGTATCAAGTGCCGTACAAATAGACTCAGAGACAGCTTCCACAGTCAGGCCATCAGGCTGCTGAACAAGGGTGTATAGCATATAACAATGTCTATTTTATTACATTGATTTATATATATATATATATATATATATATATATATATATATATATATATATATATATATATATATATATAGCTCTTTTTCTGTGCTAATATATTGCATTTTATATATGCACTTTTATATTTCTATATATTTAACTTTATACAGTTTGTACTTTTTACTTCTTTTTTTATTCTATTATTTTTATTTTTATAACTGCTGTCTATAATATTTCCACCCATTGCTTATACTTGTCTAACTTTGATGTGGCAATAAACTTGACTTGACTAATTTCTATCTATCTATTTTCTATCTATTCATTTATATCTCTATCTATTAATTTATATCTCTATCTATTCATTTCTATCTCTATCTATTCATTTCTATCCCTATCTATTCATTTCTATCTATACAGTATATTCTCTATTCATTTCTATCTATCTATTCTCTATTCATTTCTATCTCTATCTATTCTCCATCTATTCATTTCTATCTCTGTCTATTCTCTATTCATTTATATCTTTATCCTTCTTTATCCTTTATCCTCTATTCATTTCTATCTCTATCTATTCTCTATTCATTTCTATCTCTATCTATTATCTATTCATTTATATCTCTATCTTTTCATTTATATCTATCTATTAATTTATATCTATCTATTCATTTATATCTCTATCTATTCATTTATATCTCTTTATATTCATTGATATATATATTCTCTATTCATTTATAACTCTATCTCTATTCATTTATATCTCTATCTATTCTCTATTCATTTATATCTATGTATTAATTTCTATCTCTATGTATTAATTGCTATCTCTATCTATTCTCTATTAATTTATATCTCTATCTATCCTCTATTCATTTCTATCTCTATCTATTCATTGCTATCTATCTAGTCTCTATCTATTAATTTCTGTCTATCTAGTCTCTATCTACTAATTTATATCTCTATCTATTCATCTCTATCTCTATCTGCTCTCTATTCATCTCTATCTCTATCTGCTCTCTATCTATTCATCTCTATCTGTATCTGCTCTCTATCTATTCCACTCTATCTCTATCTGCTCTCTCTCTTTTAATCTCTATCTCTATCTGCTCTCTATCTATTCATCTCTATCTCTATCTGCCCTCTATCTATTCAGCTCTATCTCGATCTGCTCTCTCTCTATTCATCTCTATCTCTATCTGCTCTCTATTCATTTCTATCTCTATCTCTATCTGCTCTCTATCTATTCATCTCTATCTCTTCTCTATTCATCTCTATCTCTATCTATTCTCTATTCATCTCTATCTCTATCTGCTCTCTATCTATGCAGCTCTATCTCTATCTGTTCTCTCTCTGTTCTCTATATAAAGATAGAGTATATATATATATATATATATATATATATATATATATATATATATATATATATATAGAGTATATATATAGATATAGTATATATATATCGATAGAGTATATATATATAGATAGAGTATATATATAGATATAGTATATATATATCGATAGAGTATATATATATATAGATATAGTATATATATCGATAGAGTATATATATAGATGGAGTATATATATATATATCTATAAGGTATTCGGGGTAGCCCTCCTCCGTCCTTCTAGAACCAATGAAAATGACGTCCTCTTCACTCGAGCGTCTAGATGGTGACTCTGTACAGGCCGTGTTCCATTTCAGGGTCTGCAGCCTTAAGGCTGCATCCGAAGGCTGCAGTCTTAAGGCTGCTTCGAAGGCTGCTTCAAAAACTTGTTAAATGGGACGGTCTAGCCTACGGAGTACTTCCTGAATGCGTCACCAGCTGCGTCACGAAGCGCCACGCCCACCGTCGTCGCGCGCTGACCAGAGCCGCGGAGATAGTCCAACTAGAAGCCTCTTTTTGAGAGTTTAATAATACGAGGAAAATCAATTGCGTGTTAAAAATGGATGATTTGTATTCAGTATTATTTTTAACTAATGAACTTAAGGAGCTGGAGTTTCACCGCCGGCGTCGACGTTTGATGTTATTTCGGCTAAGACAGAACCATGGGTAAATAAAGATTGGTTAATATTGGTGAAGTTATAATTCCTATTAATATATATATATATATATATATATATATATATATATATATATAAATATATATATAAATATACATATAAATATACATATACATATATATATATATATAAATAGGAATTATAACTTCACCAATATTAACCAATCTTTATTGTTATATATATATATATATATATATATATACATATATATACATATACATATATATACATATATGTACATATATGTATATATACATATACACTGTAAAACCGAATAAGTTAGCAGAACTCAAAAATTTTGAGGCAATGACTTGCCTCAAAATTTTTGAGTTTATCAACTCAAAAAACTCAAGTTCTCAGTACTCAAAAGTTTTGAGTTCTGAGAACTCAAGTTTTGAGTTCTGAGAACTCAAAAGTTTTGAGTTCACAGAACTCAAAGTTTTGAGTTCTCAGAACCAAATTTTGATTAGGTGCTACTTAACTAATTTAAGTTACTATGACTTAAAGTTGTCAGTTTTCAGAACTCAAAAGTTTTGATTAGGTGCTACTTAACTAATTTAAGTTACTATGACTTAAAGTTGTCAGTTTTCAGAACTCAAAAGTTTTGATTGGGTGCTACTTGATTATATTCAGTTACTACGACTTAAAGTTTTCAGTTTTCTATCCGTGGGAATAAGTTAACAGAACTTAAAAAAATAAGTACACAACCACATTATTTGAACTTAATAAAAAATAGTTTTATGTACACAAGTCAAACATAAATACAATAGAATCACTATAATTAAACAACTTTACAACAGTTAAATATGGCAAATAAAATAAAAACAAATAGAAAAATAGAAAAAGAAAAAATGAACAGTGCACATTGTGTAGTAGGCCTATTGATAAATGTGTAGAAAGAAGGATACCTCAGTGAGGTATTATTGAAGGCCTTCTGAATCAAAGTTCTTTGCTTACTTCTTAAGGCATTATTGTGACAAAGGGAAAGAACTTTGATTCACAATAATAATACCTCACCCCACATCCTTTCTACACATTTATCATCAAGTCATTCTTGAGTGTCTGCAACCTGGGCGACAGTTTACCAGCTTCTAGACCAAGTACAATCTTCTGAACGAATTCAAAAGTGTTGGTCAGCGCTTTAGGATAGCTGAGGTGTAGTGCATAAATCAGTCCAAACATGACCAGGAAGGCATCACCAAATCTGGGGAGGCTGATCACGATGTCACTTTCGAGGACGACAGAGATTTTCACAGGCTGGTAGTGAACTGGACTTGTGTCATGGTCACTGATGACAGTAAGGAGGGCCACAGCAACATCGTCAAGCTCTGGCTCATCAGGCTCCTGAATGAATGAAAGAGACATACTAATCACAAACTAATCCATGGTTTCTACTAATATAAGAGTTAAATAGAATTATTTTTTCCACAAAATAGTACTTAATTTATTTTATAACGTTTTTTTTGGTTATTGTTGTTGACAAATCATCTCTCCTTATCATTTAAGTACTGCTGGTGCAGCACAAAGCTAAGTATATGGAGTTATGTTTGTAAGTTGTAAGTAAAAACAGAAGATGCGTGTTCTGGACACAGGAATCAGCCAAGTTACCAGAGAATCTAAGTGGCGGGAGATAGACTGATACTAAGCTCAAGAACACATACAGGAAAATGTTTTACTAAACTTCTTGTCGCTTTGAACAAAACACCAAGCCAGTTCATTTGTAGTAGGGTGAAATAAAACAGACCATACCTCTCCAAATCACACAAACTGTATGGATAGACTAAACAAGGGTAAGTCCTAAAACATGTTAGTATTTTGATTAACTGTTCACTTAATATACAGTGGTACTGTTCATTATTTAAGGAGACTCACTGTGCAGGTTCTGAAAAATCCAGAGACTTCCTCGTTCAGATACACAGGAAGTGCATGGAGAACAGTGGTGCGCCTGGTGTGGATGTCATGGATTTCCTATTAAGATAAAAAACAGAAGTGTATATACTGAAAAGTTTACTGAACAATGTTGATTTTAAACAGTCCAATCAGAACATATGTCCACAAATAACCTCTACACATCTTTAATGCAATCAGACAAATAGCAAACACAAAGTGGACTAATTGTAAAATGTAAAAGCTCATTTGAATCATTGAAGCTGTCCAATGTTAGAGGTTCAACCTACGACATGTATAATAATCTATTCACCTGTTCATCGTGGATTCGTAAAATGTCTGCCAACGCAACTGCTGTGGTCCCAGTTTTAGTCGCCTTCTGTCGAAATAACGTCATCAGTCTACGAATATGGCGGTCAAGCTCTGCGTAGAAGGTGTTGGGCAGGTTCCGGTTTGTAACCATCTGGAACTCTGCATACACCTACATTTAAAAACAGCATCAGGACAATACATCAACATCAATTAGTCAGTTCAACTTGGAGGATCTCTTAAACTTCTATAACGCAGCAAATAGCCGCCAAATGAGTAAGAACCACAACTTTCACTTTAAACCACACAGAATGTGCAATATGTTAACACAGGAAAAAAATATCCATATTACCACACTCTATTTTAAGAGCAGGCCAGGTCCATGAGCTCGTTCACTGGTGGGCAGGAGTTTACTATGGTCTGTCCGCGCAGGGCAAATGTGGTCTGCATCATCTTGGTAATGAGAGGCAGGTTCTTCTCAGTCTTCTTCAGTTCTTCAGCAATTGTCTGCCTCAACTGCTGAATGATGACTGAAATGTACACACGCAATCAGTATAGAGGCATGGAAGAGGGCTGTGCTGCAGTCTGTAGTGTTTAAATAACTGTATTCTGGAAGTGAAAGAAGGAGCGCACAACTTACACTGCCAGACCATATCGGAACAAGCCACCTGAAAGGAAAAAAAATGACAAAGTTTAGACCTCCATCAACAACATTCAAACCAGAATTACTTACAACTCAATATAACAAAAAGTTCATTACTATTAGCTTACAAAAACATGACCATGGAATACAGAATACACAACACTGCTGTGCGGTCGGAAACCTAGGCTGTAAAAGCCAGCTGGCTAGCTAATGACCAGCTAGCCATAAGTTATCCCTTACACGTGTTCTAACCACCATGAATGGAAGGAAACCACGTGCTCGAAATTTTAACACCGTTTTGGGCTTCGGTTTGGTTTAGATAGTAAAAGTTAGTAACCAGAGTTAGCTCTTAAAAACAAGATTCATTTTCCCATAACCTGAATACATTTACATTACATTTAGGGCATTTGTCAGACGCTTTTATCCAAAGCGACTTACAAAGAGTACAATTGTTGAAGACAGCAATATATCTCCGTGGTGCATAAAGATAAGAAAAAGAGTAGGTTTCAAGCATTCCTGCTGAATAGTGCAACGTTACATGAGCCTCATGTGCTCTGCACTACACCAACATGCGAGACTAGCGAGAACAATTGAGCGAAATTATATTTTTAATCAGGTAGATTAAATGAGCAGAAATAACTAACTATAATTGGTATAATGTATGTGATGTATCTATTAATTAATTAATACTTTAAGTAACTTACCATGCACTTTGGACAAGATCTTGGAGTTCTTCAACGCGGTTGGGGGGAGGAGAGCAAATGATCGCGGTGGAGTGGTGTGGAGTGGGGGAGGGGGGTGGAGCGAATCAAATGGGGGTGGGGGGTGGGTTGAAACCGCCCGTCAAGGGGAGAGGGGGGAGGGGCGTGTTGCTGAAACAGTTCATGGAGGGGGGAGGGGCGTGTTGCTGAAACAGTTCATGGAGGGGGGAGGGGCGTGTTGCTGAAACAGTTCATGGAGGGGGGAGGGGCGTGTTGCTGAAACATCGTCTGACCCTCAAGGGTGGCGACTAGACCAATGTGTGCGTTCATGCAGCGTTTCCGCTGGTAAGGTTTCCACGGCTAAAACCTTGCCGCCACACCATACATTTGATAATAAAGAATAGGGCTGTCAAGGTTAATGCGTTACTAACGCGTCGCCGTTAACGCCCCCCCCCGTTCGGACCTGAAGTCCCGCCGCCACCCTCCCCCCCACCCCCACCGCTGGCCATCGCGACCTGAATCCCCCCCCCGTCTGACACCCATGAGATCAATTCCACAGGAATCACTGCTTCCATGAGTATATACCACACACCCAACCCCAGATAAATGCCAGAAGAACCCATGCCATGTGGATTAAAGACCAAAGATCGTACCTCTTGTCTTGTGTTCTGACCGACGCGAGTGCGAGTGCGCGCGATATACAGAGTCATCATATACAGTCCTTTAAAGTCCTCCCCAATACCCACTATGATGTTACTGACATCAGACACATGAATGTTGAAACAATAGAAATCAGTGGAATTTATCATTTTGAATATGTAATTACTTAATTATTTAAATTATTTTATTTTATTTTATTATTATTATATATTATTATATTATTATAATTATGATTTAATTATTTAATTATCGTGCTTAAGTTATGCTTTTAAGTTATGCTTACTTAATACACAAATAGTTCAAGTCAATCAAGTTAATCAATCAAGTTAAGTTGCAGTTACTCAAAAAAGGACGACAAGTCACACGAACTCAACATTTTTGAGTTCGTAGAACTTTTTTGAAACTTTGAGTACACACTACTTAATCTATTTGATTACTTTGAACATTCGGGTTTACAGTGTATATATACACATCTATATACACATCTATATATACATCTATATATACACACATATATATACACATATATATACACACATATATATATATATATATATATACACACATATATATATATACACACACACAGTGTGCGAAATACCCGTCAATAATCGGGGGGGTCCCCATCTCCCGTTTATTGCGCAATATACCGGTCGAAGATTTGTCAATATGCAGTAGGCCTATACAATATTTCATGGATGCAATCCAAGACAATCAGTAGTAGCAGCGTTTCTCAACCGGGGCGCAGTAAAATAATTATATATTCTAACGTTCATATGAATGAATACGCGACCGTTAAAGAGCCATCTGTTTTCGATTCTATGCGAGGAAATGGGAGCAGAGCTGGTCTCAGACACACACACACACACACACACACACACACACACACACACACACACACACACACACACACACACACACACACACACACACACACACACACACACACACACACAGTCTGCGTGATCTGCGTCTAGGGAGGGGCAGGCCTGCACACACCCACACACACACACCAACTTGAACGCCAAGGCTAATTATGCTATTCTTCTTAACCCCGGAATCCACACAGGACATACGCACACGCTCATCTTATGCACAGCAAAGATCGAAAAAATGGTCTTTTACCTTAAGTGAGAATAGACCAAAGATGCCTTGGCTCGACTTCTTCTCGTTGCCGTCCTGGTTTCCAAGAAGAAGAGAGACGATGTCCTGCTTTAATCCAGCTTTTCACAAACGGCACTGGGTCGAACTTGTCCAAAGGGGGTCGGTTTAGGTCCACAAACAGAAGCGAAGACAGGCTCTCCTCGCGCAACCTGTTGCGGCTCTGGTTGTCGGTGTTATTCACGGCGGAAAAGCCTCTTTCGCACTCAGCAGACGCATCTTTGACTGACAGTTCTAGTCTGTGCGCCAGGCAGTGTACAGACTGCACGTTCGGACAATTGTTTTTGAGTCTGACGACAAGCCCACTGGCTTTTCCCGTGAGCACTGCAGCCCCATCGGTGGCTATGCTTATTAGGTGCGTCTTCAAAAAGTCATCATCCATTCCAGCTTTATATAGACTCGCCATCATCGAGTTATAAATAGATTCAGCATCGACCCCATCTGTAAATTCCACTATATCCAGGAAAGGCTCCATTCAGCTCCTGCATTGTCATGAGGGGGTTGAGCTTTTTATAAGATAGCCTTTCCTTTGCTACGGTGTAAGCTGTTCTAAACGAGACTGTTGTTTTCTTGAGCAAATCGGACTGTACATCAATGAAACAGTTTGGGAAGGTTTCTTTGTCTTTCATCTGTACTATTTCCACTGACCTGGCGTGGGCCTGGCTGTCCCTGTGTTTGTATATCTTCTTTCGTAGCTGTTTTGCATCTTTTTGGATGTGAACCCAAAGTGCGCGAGTGAATCACTTTGGTTTAGCTTTCTCTTAGACACTTTCTCTCCACTTTGCCGCGCGTGGCTAATTTGCATAATTTGTGTCCGCGTCACGCAGCGTACCCGCATCACGCGGCTGGCTCTGCTTTTGACAGCCAAAATAGAAGATATTTGTGAATAAATGTTTTGAATTATGAATACTGGACATAGTAAGCTTAAAAACATTTTAGTGACCATTGCAAGTGCCAAATAAATATTATAATTTCAGACGCCCCCTAAATGTAGCTGTTGAGGCTTTCAGGGGGGCTCAGGTGTTAATCGGGGGGGTCGAGCTCCCCCGGACCCCCCCGTATTTCGCACACTGCACACACACACACACTGGCGGCCTGGGAGACCAGCTGGCCCGCGCCAGCGCTTCCCATGCGGCTCCCGACATCTCCGAAATCGCCGTAGCATATTTCTAAACAGGCTTTATTTGGATAAACTGAACAAATATGTATAATCTACATAGGTATATTGTCGCGTAATAAAATAATAAAACTTAATAAAGTGACTGAATTACAGTGCTACAGCGAGATCTAAAAGTGCTTTTAGCCGGGCTCAAATTCTGTCCTGAAATTGAACACGGCCCACAATTCTGTTCGGTTGGTGCGAAATGCATTCTGGGATATTCTGGCACCGAAGGCTGCAGAAGTCTGCATCGATGCACACTTCAATTTCGGGAAATTAAGGCTGCATTTGAAGGCTGCATTTGAAGGAGCCGACGGAATGGGACAGCCTTGTCGCGGCTGCTGTGACGTATGCAGCCTTCAAATGCAGCCTTTTAGGCTGCAGACCCTGAAATGGAACACGGCCAACTGTGTTTACGTTTGAAGGGCTCCAACATGGCGGATAGCAACCGTTGTCAAGGTATTAGTCACGTGGGTGAAATCCAGCGATTGTGACGGCGGAACCGGTCCTTCTGTTAGGTGATCCGTGTAGAAACACCGATCGGTATTATTTTTGACCACATGACTATGAACTCAAGATTAGATTAGATTCTAATGGATTGTCATCACAGCACAAGTTCAGTACAGAGAACATAATGTAGCATCTAACCAGAGTGCACATAATGCACTTTACACACGTAAAGTGCATAGTAATATAGTATAATTTACAGTTTAAATGTACAGGTTAAAAGACAGTCTAGGTATAAATGTGATATGAGCATAATAACAGGTATATGTATATACAGGTAAGTGATCATTTAACGTAGTGATCAGGGGTATGCTATTATTGAAAGCAGGATAAAAATATATAGATGTAAATGTATATACAAGTGAGCATATATAAATGTATGGTAAGCAGGTAATAATCAGTTCTATCAACATATTTAAATATATATTGCAGGTACAGTAACCAGGTATCTTAGTAATAAACATGTAAACTATAGAGAGGTGGGTAGTTGGGTTTGTTCTTACAGTTAATTTTTTGTTTTTTTGTTTTTTTACAGTTAGTCAGAGACATTGGTGGTGATTATTATAGGTGTTGAGCAGAGGGGGGGGGGGGGGCAGGGGGGTGGGGGCTGTCTTCTTGGTTCAGAGTTCAGGGCGATGACAGCTGAGGGTCATCCACTATATTTTGTGCCTTCCTCAGACACCGCTTGTGGTGAACAACAACTAAACCAAACCCGTCAAGTAATAAACAAGTTATTAAAGGAAGCGATTACAACATTATTACAACATTACAACCTGAGATACGGGTTAAACGTTACAGTAAGGAGGCAGTATGTTTGCGCTGTGAGCATCCAGATGTTATGGATATGAAGCTTTCCTGGGCTCATAGGGTCGAAGGAGGGTTGACCCCGAGCAGGGCCCATGTGTGTCCTATCGGAACACCTTCCCCGGTGCACACGTCCCCACCACGTGGTGTCGCCTTCCGACTACGTCACGTCTAAGTTGTGAAGCGGCGTCTCTCCTGAGCGGCGTGTTGTTTCCTCGGAGTGTCATCAGTGATCTATTACTACACTTTAGTGTGTTTCTAGGTGTTTCAATCGTCTCTATTGTGTCGCGATGGCCTCCCTGCTTAAGGTAGACAACGAGCTGAAGGCCAAGGTGAGAGAAGTAGCTCCGAGAGGTTAGCTTGCTATGCTAACGGGCTAACAAGCTCACCTACTAGCTGCACATGGGGACGGGAGACTCTACTTTAGACACCGATATGTTTACTATACGTATAGTATATAGTATAATATATATATATCGTGTATATACATACACGATATCTATATATTATATAGATATAGTATATATAAGACAACCAGTAGGAGAAGGGCGAACACTTGGCTAATGCCGGGACAGTTGCGGGGGGGGGGGGGTTCATGTGTTCCCCTGATGATGGTGATGAGGATGATGAAGATGAATAACTTACATAAGAACCAGACCCTCGTATTCCCTGTGTGTTGTCATGTCTCCTTGTATGAGGAGAACCCTGTAATGAGCCCGCCCCCTGGGACTTCTCTCTGTTGATTGACAGGTGGATTCGTTCAGAGAGCAGATCACCAGCGAGGTGAGCGGCTCCACACACTATCATATGTATAATATTTAATATATCATATTTAATATTTAGTTAACGCACATTAATCGTGACAACTGGCTGGAGAAGGCAGGTACCAACGTGTGTGTGTGTGTGTGTGTGTGTGTGTGTGTCCCCCACCAGGCAGAGAACCTGGTTGCCAGCTTTTTCCCATTGAAGCTCCTGGAGTTGAATAGTTTCTTAAAGGTAAGAAGCTCTAACCCCGACTGGACAGAACATCTGCTTTATCTTTTCATGTCGTTATCCTGATAGATTAATTTATGCTTTTATCTTTTGGATGGATTAACATATGCATGTTTCTAAGATGGGCATCTGGTCAGAAGTATTGAGAAATCACATTTTAGATTTTGGAAATATTAATTTCTGAAAAGCAACCTTATAATGTGGAGTTAGATGATCCAGGATCAGATCCTTTTCTCCGGTTCCTTGGTGAGGCGAACCTGTAGAAGGATAATAATGTTTAATATGAATTATTAGCTTAAGAGGATTCCGTGTTGTGAGGTGACGCTCTCCTTCTCCCAGGAGCCCATCCTGAATGTGGAGGACCTGAAGGAGATCCACTCAGAGATCACCGTCCGGGTCCCAGACCCCATTCTCTTCACTAACAGCCACCACGCCCTAGACCTGGTAGTGTGTGTGTGTGTGTGTGTGTGTGTGTGTGTGTGTGTGTGTGTGTGTGTGTGTGTGTGTGTGTGTGTGTGTGTGTGTGTGTGTGTGTGTGTGTGTGTGTGTGTGTGTGTGTGTGTGTGTGTGTGTGTGTGTGTGTGTGTGTGTGTAAAGCGTACATATTTACAAGGCAACAAACAATGTTTAAGTCGTCTGTTTTAAGATTTGCCATATGCATCAAGTACAATGGAATACTTTCTCCCCATTCCCTCTAGCAGTATGACTTGTCTTAAACACTACTGTGAAATACTGTCAACAATAAAGTGACTGATAGGTGATACGTATGTGAGTTGAATTGTGCAAAAGTATGTATGACAAAGTAGGAGCAGTATGACAGTGTAATGTTAATGACATGTTATGTTAATGACATGTTATGATAGTGTAATGTTATGATAGTGTAATGTTACTGACATGTTATGATAGAGTAATGTTAATGAAATGTTATGATAGTGTAATGTTAATGACATGTTATGATAGTGTAATGTTAATGACATGTTATGATAGTGTAATGTTAATGACAATGTTATGATAGTGTAATGTTAATGACATGTTATGATAGTGTAATGTTAATGACATGTTATGATAGTGTAATGTTAGTGACATGTTATGATAGTGTAATGTTAATGACAATGTTATGATAGTGTAATGTTAATGACATGTTATGATACTGTAATGTTAATGACATGTTATGATAGTGTAATGTTAATGACATGTTATGATAGTGTAATGTTAATGATATGTTATCATAGTGTAATGTTAATGACATGTTATGATAGTGTCATGTTAGTGACATGTTATGATAGTGTAATGTTAATGACATGTTATGATAGTGTCATGTTAATGACATGTTATGATAGTGTCATGTTAGTGACATGTTATGATAGTGTAATGTTAGTGACATGTTATGATAGTGTAATGTTAATGACATGTTATGATAGTGTAATGTTATGATAGTAGCAGCACTCCTAGCAGTTCAGTAGGTCACTGCCTGTGGATAAAAACTATCCTTAAACCTGGTGGTACAGATGTCTGTGGTTTAACAGGTCTGTGGTTTTATTTGTGGCGTGTCTGTGGTGTAACCCGTCTGTGGTGTAACCCGTCTGTGGTGTAACCTGTCTGTGGTTTGGCCTTCCAGCAAAATGCCAAGAAGAGGAAACTGGAGGACGCAGCAGGTGAAGAGAACTGTCGAGGTAAGGAGTGTCTTCTCTCAAAGCCGATGGAATGACTGAGACCTGGTCCACTAAGCGTGTTGTTGGTCCACTAAGCGTGTTGTTGGTCCACTAAGCGTGTTGTTGGTCCACTAAGCGTGTTGTTGGTCTTAGACGCTAAAGCGGAGACCAAGCTGGTGGGGGCCCCGGAGCTGATGATGAAGTCCAACCCGCGGCTGGTGGACCTGATCGAGCGCGTCAAGCCTGAGATCAGGACGCTCATCGAGAAATGCAACACGGTGAGTTAGAATCACAAGGCCTTTATTGGCATTTAACAAGGACAACAAAATAGTCTAGTGATCTTCAAGACACTCTTACAAACACTCTGTTTCATATCAATTTAAACCTGGAGGATTAAATCCTCTTTATTGGTCTCATGTGTAAACAGTGAAATGAGTGCCTCTCATTTAACCCATCCTAGTATGAGGAGCAGTGGGCAGCTATCATCCAATAGCTGCCCACTGCTCCTCATACTAGGATGGGTACATGCAGGGGAGGGGTCTGGAGCCTTGCTCAAGGGCACCTCGGCAGTGCCCAGGGGTTTGGGGGACTTGAACCCGGCGACCTTCCGGTTCCCAAGCCAAGTCCCAAGAGACTGAGCTACCCCCCCCCGATGAAAACCATATCATCCCTAATATTTTAGTAAAAGTAGATCTGATTGGTTGATATTGATTGACAAGTTGAGTCGTCCTATACAAACTAACAACCTATGGCATAGTGAGCATTATTTGAACCAATTAGAAGGTCCCATGTACCACCTGTGATGCACCAGAGGGGGCGCTGGTCACATTGCTCCAACTCTCACTGAGCCGTCCTTTCCTGCTTTCTCTTGTTTTGCTATCAGGTGAAGATGTGGGTTCAGCTTCTCATCCCCAGAATAGAAGATGGGAACAACTTTGGAGTCTCCATCCAGGTCAGACGGGGTGCTGTTCAAAGGTTGACCACAAGAGGGCCACCTTTGGCGTTCATACTTTTGATCATACTCTTTTTTTTTTTTTTTATTATTATTTTTTCCTCCATATTCCCGCTCTATTATTGATCTGATGTATAAAATAAAGCATCTAGCTTTGATTGCAGTTAAATCGGCACCATCAGTCTGGTCTGAGGGTGAAAAGTAAGAACCTGTTAACTTACACGCGTGTGAAATAAGACTAAGAAACAAGTCCAGAGTTTTCCACAGATCTGAAATATGCTTGTAACCGGGGTGAAATATAACCGGGGTGAAATATAACAGGGGTGGAATATAACAGGGGTGGAATATAACAGGGGTGAAATATAACAGGGGTGAAATATAACAGGGGTGGAATATAACAGGGGTGGAATATAACCGGGGTGGAATATAACCGGGGTGAAATATAACGGGTGGGCGTGGTTTGGCAGCACTTAATTCTTCGTATACATATGTGTGTGTGTATGTAGATACATATGTATGTGTGTGTGTGTGTGTGTATGTAGATACATATGTGTGTATGTAGATACATATGTGTGTATGTAGATACATGTGTGTGTATGTAGATACATGTGTGTGTATGTAGATACATATGTGTGTGTGTGTGTGTATGTAGATACATGTGTGTGTATGTAGATACATGTGTGTGTATGTAGATACATATGTGTGTGTGTGTATGTAGATACATATGTGTGTGTGTGTATGTAGATACATATGTGTGTGTGTAGATACATATGTGTGTATGTAGATACATATGTGTGTGTGTATGTAGATACATATGTGTGTGTGTATGTAGATACATATGTGTGTGTGTATGTAGATACATGTGTGTGTATGTAGATACATGTGTGTGTGTATGTAGATACATATGTGTGTATGTAGATACATGTGTTTGTATGTAGATACATGTGTGTGTGTGTGTATGTAGATACATGTGTGTGTATGTAGATACATGTGTGTGTATGTAGATACATATGTGTGTGTGTAGATACATGTGTGTGTGTATGTAGATACATATGTGTGTGTATGTAGATACATGTGTGTGTATGTAGATACATATTTGTGTGTGTATGTACATATGTGTGTAGATACATATTTGTGTGTATGTACATATGTGTGTGTGTATGTAGATACATGTGTGTGTGTGTAGATAGTTATGTGTGTGTATGTAGATACATGTGTGTGTATGTAGATACATGTGTGTGTGTATGTTGATAGTTATGTGTGTGTATGTAGATACATATGTGTGTGTATGTAGATACATATGTGTGTGTATGTAGATACATATGTGTGTATGTAGATTCATATGTGTGTATGTAGATTCATATGTGTGTGTATGTAGATTAGAGGTGGGACGATCGATCGGCTTCCGATCATTATCGGCCGATTTTGAAGAAAAATGCGCAATCGGAGAATGCCGATCTTGCTTTAATGTTGCCGATTTCATAGCCGATCCTGCAGGTGAGAAACACGTGAGCTCATCTCTTTACCAGCGAGTAAAACACGTGGGGCCCCGCCTCTTTTCTAAACAGAGTGATACTCGCCCTGCCTCAACATGTCAGCGGTGTCTGCAGTGTGGAGTTTCTTCAAAGTGTGTGATACAGATGTAACATTTGCCTTCTGTAATGTGTGCAAAGAGAAAATATCTCGTGGAGGAAGCAAGGTAAAAAATTTCAACAAGACAAATTTAATAAGACACCTGAAAACCCATCACCCAGCGCAGCATGGCGAGTTTGTTCAACTGACCGTGGAGAACGAGAACCCCAGGAATGCATGATGGATGAAACTGTTCTATAATACAGGGGTTCCCACCCTTTTTTGTGCCACGGACCGGCAGATACATGAAAAAAATCTCGCGGACCGGTTGTCAATTATCGCGGACCGGTTGTCAAAGTGTGTGTCAACACACACCCCTAACAAAACGGCAGGGATCGATTTCAGTAGAAACGCGCATGTACGCGCAGCGCCCGTAACAAAAACCCCGGCTCGTTCGCGACCGACACGTCACTAGCGCGTAGTCTCTTTAGTAGCGCGTGTAACTGAAAGTCTCTCGTTATGCCGCCGATATATATTTAATCTATATATATAGATTATACCGCTATATAATCTATATATATAGATTATACTATATATATCATCTCTATATATATAGATTAAACCGCCCGCCGTTCACCTATACTCAAATTATTTGAGTCAAATATGATGATAAACACACAGCTGTTTCGCCGCCCGGCAGTAACACCTCCACGGCCCGGTACCGGTCCGCGGCCCGGCGTTTGGGAACCCCTGCTATAATAGACTGCTATAGCAGCAATACACTGTAGACCGCTATAGCTGCAAAAAAAATCGGTGATCGGTGGGGCAGATATTTCTCATTGTGATTAATGTACACCTAATGTACACCTAATGTACACCTTGTAAGTCGCTTTGGATAAAAGCGTCTGCCAAATGCCCTAAATGTAAATGTAAATGATTGGTGATCGGTGGCAAAAAACGTGATCGTCCCATCCCTAATGTAGATACATATGTGTGTGTGTATGTAGATATATATGTGTTTGTATGTAGATACATGTGTGTGTGTATGTAGATACATATGTGTGTGTATGTAGATACATGTGTGTATTTAAATGGTTGCAAGATTTTAGAAAGTATAAATGTGGACTTCATTCCGTATGGTTTTATGCCGGCGTCTCACGCCATGGAGAACAGGAGACGTAGAGCCAGGGCTCATTGAGCACTAGTTCATCGATCGCAGAGGCCTTCGTGCTCTCGGGCGGATATGGATATATCTATATCTATAGATATTGATATATATGTATAGATATATATCCATATATATATGTGTGTGTGTGTACAGGAGGAAACGGTAGCGGAACTCAGGACGGTGGAGGGCGAGGCGGCATCCTACCTAGACCAGATCTCCAGATATTACATCACCAGGGCCAAGCTGGTCTCCAAGGTGGCCAAGTATCCCCACGTGGTCAGTTTCACTGTTCTGTGTGTTTCACTGTTCTGTGTGTTTCACTGTTCTGTTCCGTTAAGCAGCTGTACTATCGGAGGGTTTGATACGGTGTGTGAGATCTGGTGTCCTGAGACGACCATTAAGCAGAGACCCGATCAATCTCTCTCAGTCCAGCTGGCTTTAGGTCCATCCTAGCTCTCCAAGACACGTCGAGCCAGAGGCACGCGGGATGTTGTAGTATTTCATCAGCATAAAGACGGTCTTAGAGCTGTAAACTACATCGTGTGTAGTAACGCACGTCCTGTGTGATACCCAGGATGTACGTTGCTACACCCTGTGTGATACCCAGGATGTACGTTGCTACACATGGTTATAACAAATATATATATAGAGACTGCGAGACGGCTGGTGAGCTGCGTTCTTAAGAGAGTCTGCTAGTCTTCCTTTTCTAATCTCTGTGTGTGTGTGTGTGTGTGTGTGTGTGTGTGTGTGTGTGTGTGTGTGTGTGTGTGTGTGTGTGTGTGTGTGTGTGTGTGTGTGTGTGTGTGTGTGTGTGTGTGTGTGTGTGTGTGTGTGTGTGTGTGTGTGTGTGTGTGTGTGTGTGTGTGTGTGTGTGTGTGTGTGTGTGTGTGTGTGTCAGGAGGACTACAGAATCACGGTGTCGGAGATTGACGAGAAGGAGTACATCAGCCTGAGGCTCATCGTGTCTGAGCTGAGGAATCAATATGTGAGTGTTGATATGCATATATTGATATTATAGAGATGGAAGGACTAGAGAATGTAAAGTGTGTTCTCCCCTCAGGTCACCCTGCATGACATGATCCTGAAGAACTTTGAGAAGATCAAGAAACCCAGGAACAGCAACGCAGAATCCCTTTATTGATGACCTCTCTCTCTCTCTCTCTGGTGGAGTGGACATGGTGTCTAGGGGACGCCTCATTGAGATGAGGATGGTTTCATGAGCGCCGTGTTTAGACGTACAACCGTGGCCACACACACACACACACACATAGGCGTATAATGGTCACTTGCTAAACCCTCCCCTCTCGGGGGCCTCTGGATTCTGGCATTTCCTGTGGTCTGCCGAGCGTTCTCATAAGGTGGTCCAGCCATCCTGTTTTCAAGTGGCCACACATTCTTTTCCTCGAGGGGGAGTCACACACACACACACACACACACACACACACACACACACACACACACACACACACACACACACACACACACACACACACACACACACACACACACACACACACACACACACACACACACACACACACACACACACACAGATGGGCCTTGCTTGTGCACCAATTCGTTATTTTCTTCATTTTAACATCAAGATGAGCAAATGTTTTTTTTCAATATTTTGGACGATGGATCAGAGCCAGAGCTTTGCTGTCCCAGACCCCCCCCTCTCTCCAGTAGGCCCCCCCCTCTCTCCAGTAGGCCCCCCCTCTCTCCAGCAGGCCCCCCCCTCTCTCTCCAGAAGCCCCCCCCCTCTCTCCAGCAGCCCCCCCCTCTCTCCAGCAGGCCCCCCCCTCTCTCCAGTAGCCCCCCCCTCTCCAGCAGCCCCCCCTCTCTCCAGCAGCCCCCCCTCTCTCTCCAGTAGGCCCCCCCCTCTCTCCAGCAGCCCCCCCTCCTCTCTCCAGCAGCCCCCCCTCTCTCTCCAGTAGGCCCCCCCCTCTCTCCAGTAGCCCCCCCCTCCTCTCTCTCCAGCAGCCCCCCCCTCCTCTCTCTCCAGTAGCCCCCCCCCCCTCTCTCCAGTAGCCCCCCCCCCTCTCTCCAGCAGGCCTGGTCTGGGAGAACCACCACGTGCTGTGGAGAGAGAGTTCCTCATGGCTCCATCTTTTCTCCTGGTTTGATTCTGATGTGGACTCTGGGTACGCGGTTGGATTGTTTTTGAAGTCCTCCTCCAACGCCCCGGAGAACTGAGTGATGTGATGTCTGGTGTGGACCTGTTCTGTCTATTTAGTTTTTGTGTTATTTCATTTGAAACAAACTGTTGCCATCAATTTTAACTAGGAGTGCACCTTTTTGACGCGCTCCATTTAAATAAAGTCAAATCCCCTCCTGTTGAATCCTCTGATTACAACTGCAGTCTTGCTTTACTCCCAAATGTCACTTTTCATTTAGAAAATATTTTGGCCTCCAGATTTCCCATGGTTGGAGATTAGAGTGGTTTGAGTCTGATCTGATTGGTATTCCTCATGAGTTGAATAGCAATGATGCCCTTGGATAATCCCATTGTAATTAGTTTCAGTCTCTCCAATCCTGAGCCTCTGCAGTGGAGCTCTGTCAGCTCTGGAATGGCTGCTCTGAACCCTCTTTCTCTCTGGGCTTCACTGGCCTAGCGCCGCCCCCCGAGGATCAAACTCCAGAACTACCCATGGCCGTCCTCATCCAGGAGCCTTCTGGTTCAATGAAAGGATGAATGGTCCGTGTATGATGAGGGACCCGCTTCAGATTCCTACAATTAGAAAAGATCAAAAGATAAAATATTGAGGCTGTGGGTTTGATTTAAGAGCTGGAATTAGTTAGAAAAGGAGGGAGGAGTGGAGAAGGGCTTTGGATAAATGACCCTTATTGCACCCCTTGTTCTGCACAGGAGGTTGCAGCAGAAAATGGTTGCTCTGAAGAATTCCCCTGGAGGGGGATTGGGTGGGTCTCTTTCTGTAACGGAAGCATCTGGAACATGTCTGAGTATAAATGTTGGGGGGCCTCCAAGTTCAAGTAAAGTTTATTCTCACAGTTTACACAAGTATAAACAATGAGTGAAAATCTTATGTGCAATACCCGACGACAGACCGCAGTTATAAAAAACAATAGGATAAAAAGATGTAAAAAAAAGTTCTAAAGTTAAATATATAAAAAAGCAATATATATAAATCAATGTAATAAAATATACATTGTTATATGCTATACACCCTTGTTCAGCAGCCTGATGGCCTGACTGTGGAAGCTGTCTCTGAGTCTATTTGTACGGCACTTGATACTGCGGTATCGCCTGGCTGACGGTAACAGTGAGTACAGTCTGTGGCTGTGTGGGCAATGTCTTTATGATGCGTTTGGCCTTGGCCACACACCGCTGGTTGTATATATCCAGGAGGGAGGGCAGCTCACCAACGATATACTGTGCAGTCCGCACCACCCTTTGAAGCGCTCCAGTGCGGTGCAGTTCCCGTACCAGGCGGTGATCCACCCTGTAAGAACACTCGATTGTGCCGGTGTAGAATGTTCTCAGGATGCGGGGGCCCATGCTGAATTTCCTCAGACGCCTGAGGAAATACATGCGTTGTTGGGCCTTTTTCACCACGTGTGTGGTGTGCGTGGACCATGAGGTCCTCGGAGATGTGCACGCTGAGGAACTTGAAGCTGCTGACCCTCTCTACTGCAACACCGTCGATGGAGATAGGGCCGTGCTCTCCTCTCTGCTTCCTGTAGTCCACGATCAGCTCCTTGGTCTTCTTGACGTTGAGGGCGAGGCTGTTCTCTTGGCACCACTGCTCCAGCGATCCGACCTCCCTGTAGGCTGTCTGTTAGTCGCCGGCGATCAGGCCCATCACTGTCGTGTCGTCAGCAAACTTGATGACGTTGGAGCTGTACATAGCCATGCAGTCGTGGGTGTAGAGGGAGTAGAGGAGAGGGCTCAGCACGCATCCCTGGGTGGCTCCCGTGTTGAGGGTCAGTGGCTCTGAGGTGGTGCTGCCCATCCTCACCACCTGGCGGCGGTCCGACAGGAGGTCCAGTATCCAGCTGCACGTGGATGGGGGCACGCCTAGACCTCTAAGTTTGGTGTCGAGCTTGGCAGGAACTATCGTGTTGAACGCTGAGCTATAGTCCACAAACAGCATTCGCACATAAGTTATTTCCCTCCAGGTGGGAAAGGGCAGTGTGGAGAGCCATGGCAATTGTGTTGTCTGTGGATCTGTTTTGACAATATGCTAATTGCCATGGGTCCAGTGTGGCAGGTAACACGGAGCAAATAAAGTCCTTGACCAACCTCTCAAAGCATTTGCTGACAATTGAGGTGAGGGCTACAGGTCTATAGTCGTTCAGGCAGGTTACCTTGGGTTGTTTAGGGACAGGCACGATGGTGTACATCTTGAAGACCGCGGGAACAGACAGGGAGAGGTTGAAGATGTCTGCAAAGACTGCCAACTGGTCTGCGCATGCTCTGAGGCGGCCCGGGATGTCGTCGGGGCCTGCCGTCTCCGAGATGTTCAGCAGGCTGGATACTCCAGCATGTATACACCAGATGTATATTCCTTGTCGACTATGAGGTCCGGTACTAACTCCGATTCATGCACAAACTGAGACGGCGCACTATTTCAAGGGAGGAATGCTTCATGTGTCGGATAAGTTTAGTTCCAGGCCGGCCAGAAACTAAATATTAGCTGCACTTCCCAGTTCCCGTCAGACGGCTCTGGGGCTTTGAATGTAAACATGTCACATGCTACTGCTAATATATCCCATGTTCTGTGCAGGGCTCTGACTAACATCAACAGAGTCCACTCAGCCATGAGGCCTTGTCTTAATGAAAAGTGGTTGTTAGCGTTTGGTTACCTTCAGTCCTTCATGGACTGGGTCAGCCAGTATGATCCTGTATAGAACACATCCCTTTAGAACTCTCTATAGAACACAACTCTTTAGAACTCTATAGCCTAATGAAGACAGTCTTCATCTGAAATACAGAATTGCATTGAGCAACATGAGACAAAATGACTAAATTCACAAGGAACAGTTTAAAAGATACAATCTGGCAACCTGTTCAGGGTTGCAAATACAATTTTCCTGATGTAATCTAATATATATTTTACGGCTGCTATAATTCTCTTGTTTGGTAACTATGGTCTTTAAATATTTGAATGCCGTATACAAATCATAATTTGTATAGGGCATTAAAATATTCTATATTTATTGTAACATTTTGATATAAAAGGTACTCATGTGCTCGCATATCAACAACCAAAACACTTGTATTTTACAATGTATTTTATTAAAATTTTTAGTAATTTATTTTACATAAAAGAAAAATATAACAAAATATGCTATAGTAGATAGTTATGGGGATCTGTTCCTCAGACGGCAAACACATTGGCTGAGTGTAGTTCCGCAGTACATCCTGATCTGATCTCATCCTTAGCAGAACATCCTGATCTGATCTCATCCTTAGCAGAACATCCTGATCTGATCTCATCCTTAGCAGAACATCCTTATCTTACACCAAGTCAAGCCATGCCTCATTTAACCTGCTAGCGTCCCCTGAGTCTATGAGCTACCTCCCACATTAACAATGCAAAAGCCTGACTCCAACCCTGGCTGAAGCTCCTCCCACACGGACCCCAGAGGATGTTTTCCTATGAGAGTCACGGACCTTGTTGTTTCTCCAGATACTTGATCTCTGCTCCCACCGGACTTCCCAGGACCTCGTCACCCCGCGGTTAGCCTGGAGGGTCAGTGTAGCGGCTAGCAGATGGCTGGCTATCTAAGTAGCCCCAGGGGCCTAATGGCTCCTAAACGCCTACTGGGAGGAGAACTCCATCAGTTACAATCAGCTGCCACGGTGATATCCACAGTCAGAAACAACGGTGATATCCACAGTCAGAAACAACGGTGATATCCACAGTCAGAACCAACGGTGATATCCACAGTCAGAAACAACGGTGATATCCACAGTCAGAACCAACGGTGATATCCACAGTCAGAACCAACGGCTCAGTGCATGATCCAAGAATATTTACATTTATAGTGACAAACGTTTGCCCTTTGTGGCTTCGAGTGAGGCTGAAAACAATCTCCATCAGTCAAAGCTGAACTGCAAAAAAGTGGAAAGAAGAAACCCTGGATGGACTCACGGACCAGAGTCTAAACTTCTAAAGCTTCCAAACTGCTGGTGTGTGAAGCATATACTAGTGCACTGTTAATACATGTTAATGTTTTATATACGTCCAGATGAATGCACAATTAAAAGTGATACGGATTCCAAATCTTCCCACACCCTTCCACAGGTAGATCAGTCAAACTTCATCACTCCCTCAAAGCCGTTGTAGGTGAAGGGTTCCAGCTCGGGGGCGCAGGTCTTTTGAGCAAGGCAGGCCATCGGGTTGGTGTCACAGCTCTGCTCCGAGCCCGGCTGGATGTACACAGCGTCCGGGGAGTGGACCGACGGGTCCTCGTCGAAGTAGTTGTGGGGCCGCAGAATGACCCCGCCTCCGTTGCCCACGGTAACAGTGTTGGGAACGTCCTCGGCGTGCGGGATGTGGAGGAATCCAGTGGTCACCCAGGCAACCAGATCCTAAATCAGAGGGAATCCAAGGCACCTTCAGTCAGTTCCTAACTCCATAGTCGTAGTGCAGTAATAGTTCAGCTTTGCATGCTCTGTTTGGGGGAACAGGCTTTGAATGATGTTCTACACCAAGGCAGCGCTCGGTCCCGCTGAGGGCCCTCCAGGGCCCGCAGCGCTCGGTCCCGCTGAGGGCCCTCCAGGGCCCGCAGCGCTCGGTCCCGCTGAGGGCCCTCCAGGGCCCGCAGCGCTCGGTCCCGCTGAGGGCGCTCGGTCCCGCTGAGGGCGCTCGGTCCCACTGAGGGCTGAGGGGCCTCCAGGGCCTCCAACTCCGACTCCATGTGCTCCGTCTCATCTGCTGCTGGAGGACATACCGGATGGTGCCCAGTATCGCTCCAGTATCGGTGGGAGTTATAACAGTTATAACACTCAACACTGTTATAACAGTTATAACACTCAACACTGTTATAACTGTTATAACACTCAACACTGTTATAACTGTTATAACACTCAACACTGTTATAACTTTTATAACAGTGTTGAGAGTTAACAGTGTTGAGTGTTATAACTGTTATAACACTCAACACTTGTAACTGTTATAACACTCAACACTGTTATAAAAGTGGTGGGAGTTATAACAGGGTTGGTAGTTATACATTTTAACCGGGTTAGAGGTTATAACAGTTACCAGTGTTGAGAGTTGTAACAGGGTTAGGTGTTATAACAGGGTCGGGGGTTAGGGGTTGTAACAGGGTCAGGGGTTATAACAGGGTCGGGGGTTAGGGGTTAGAACAGGGTTAGGTGTTATAACAGGGTCGGGGGTTAGGGGTTATAACAGGGTCAGGGGTTATAACAGGGTTAGGGGTTATAACAGGTTTGGCGTTATAACAGGGTCGGGGGTTAGGGGTTGTAACAGGGTCAGGGGTTAGGGGTTATAACAGGGTCAGGGGTTAGGTGTTATAACAGGGTCGGGGGTTATAACCGGGTCAGGGGTTATAACAGGGTTAGGGGTTGTAACAGGGTTAGGGGTTATAACAGGGTCGGGGGTTAGGGGTTGTAACAGGGTCAGGGGTTATAACAGGGTCGGGGGTTATAACAGGGTTAGGTGTTATAACAGGGTCGGGGGTTAGGGGTTATAACAGGGTCAGGGGTTATAACAGGGTTAGGGGTTGTAACAGGGTTAGGGGTTATAACAGGGTCGGGGGTTAGGGGTTATAACAGGGTCGGGGGTTAGGGGTTGTAACAGGGTCAGGGGTTAGGGGTTATAACAGGGTCGGGGGTTAGGGGTTATAACAGGGTTAGGGGTTATAAGTCTCTGGGCCTTTACCTCATTGTCGATGCTCTCGTTGTCCTGAATGTACTTGCTGAAGTCAACCGCTGGACTCCATATATTGTTCTGACTGTACAGACTACTGCTGGTCTGCTCCCTGTCCTTATGCCTGGTGATAGCCACCTTGTACCTGTGGGGGTGGAGAGAGAGCGGTCATCTGGATGCTCCTCTAGCCTACACCACTGGACTTCCGGTTACTCCGAAAGTGGAAAACTACAACTACGGACGTGTAGGTTGGAGCAATCAAAGAAAACCCTGCCAGCCACTGGTCTGCCTTGGGAGCCCAAGTAGAGCCGACCACGATGTGATCCTGTTTGATATCAGTAGTGTGATATGATACAGCCAAAAGCAAAGGATCAAAACACTGAGCATTGAGCGTGATCCAAAGTCATGGCTGTGTTTGCTATGGCGGCTGGCATGGAGACGTATCACAAACCAGCTCATGGGTTGGTGGAAACAGTCTTTTTAGGACAGCGTTTCTGCGGTCATATGTCGTCATTGTCACTCCCTGTGGTGTTCAACAGTAGAACAGTAGACCTGGCTCACCTGGCCCACGACATGGACCTCTCCTCCGGCTGGCTCTCTGGCAGGGGGTCCCCTGCGAAGGTGGTGACCTGTAGCCGGTAGGAGCGCTGGTGGCCCCAGCGGTTCAGCTCCTGGCTGGCGATGTGGAGGTACCGGGGCGTCTTGGTACCGTACCGCAGCGCCGCCTCCTGGGGGGGGAGGAGTGGATCGTTAGCCAACCGCCAGGGATCTAAAGACAGCGGAACAGAGCAGGGAACCTCCAACCAGGACACCTCCCTCTCTGTTCCCTCGCTCCCCAGGTCTCTCCGCCGTTGAAAAGTGACCCATTTACGGCCTTGGGATTGACGGGCAAGACAAATTCCCAGAACCAATCAGGGAAGAGATGATCGGTCAGAAATGACCTGGGAGCGATCTCAAATCTATGGGTCAACTGGAAGAAGATGAGGACCGACTGACGGAGGACGGTGCTTTGTGTGATGGGCAGGTGGGGCCTGCGTGATGCCGTGTGGCGTGGACAGGACAGGCTCTCTCTGGAACACACAGGGGGAGGGTGGAGGGACCTGCTCACACACACAGGGGGAGGGTGGAGGGACCTGCTCACACATACAGGGGGAGGGTGGAGGGACCTGCTCACACACACAGGGGGAGGGTGGAGGGACCTGCTCACACACACAGGTGCAGGGTGGAGGGACCTGCTCACACACACAGGGGGAGGGTGGAGGGACCTGCTCACACACACAGGGGGAGGGTGGAGGGACCTGCTCACACACACAGGGGGAGGGTGGAGGGTCCTGCTCACACACACAGGTGGAGGGTGGAGGGACCTGCTCACACACACAGGGGGAGGGTGGAGGGACCTGCTCACACACACAGGTGGAGGGTGGAGGGACCTGCTCACACACACAGGGGGAGGGTGGAGGGACCTGCGCACACACACAGGTGGAGGGTGGAGGGACCTGCTCACACACACAGGGGGAGGGTGGAGGGACCTGCTCACACACACAGGGGGAGGGTGGAGGGACCTGCTCACACACACAGGGGGAGGGTGGAGGGACCTGCTCTGTGTTCAGCTGCTGCTCCACCAGTTGAGGTATCATGGCGTGGTGCTCAGGGTTCCAGGGCATGGACACGTTGACGTAGGCCATGTCTTTGGTCTGGAACACGTTCTTCACTCCTGAGGAGAACAGGTCAGAGAACAGGTCAGAGAACAGGTCAGAGAACAGATCAGAGAACAGGTCAGAGAACAGGTCAGAGAACAGGTCAGAGAACAGATCAGAGAACAGGTCAGAGAACAGGTCAGAGAACAGATCAGAGAACAGGTCAGAGAACAGGTCAGAGAACAGATCAGAGAACAGGTCAGAGAACAGGTCAGAGAACAGATCAGAGAACAGGTCAGAGAACAGGTCAGAGAACAGGTCAGAGAACAGATCAGAGAACAGGTCAGAGAACAGGTCAGAGAACAGGTCAGAGAACAGGTCAGAGAACAGATCAGAGAACAGGTCAGAGAACAGGTCAGAGAACAGGTCAGAGAACAGATCAGAGAACAGGTCAGAGAACAGATCAGAGAACAGGTCAGAGAACAGGCTGGGACCAGGTGTCAGACGGTGGACCCGTGTGAGGAGAGCTGTGGGTCAGGTGCTCTTCACGTCTGTTCACTCCTTCTTGTTGGTCAGTCTTGGTCATACCAGCATACAATTGTGTATTAAATGTTATCCACTGCCTTCTGATCTGCTAGGAGTGCTGCCACTATCATAACATGTCATTAACATTACACTATCATACCATGTCATTAACATTACACTATCATAACATGTCATTAACATTACACTGTCATAACATGTCATTAACATTACACTATCATAACATGTCATTAACATTACACTATCATAACATGTCATTAACATTACACTATCATAACATGTCATTAACAATACACTATCATAACATATCATTCACATTACACTGTCATAACATATCATTAACATTACACTGTCATAACATGTCATTAACATTACACTATCATAACATATCATTCACATTACACTATCATAACATGTCATTAACATTACACTGTCATAACATGTCATTAACATTACACTATCATAACATGTCATTAACATTACACTATCAGAACATGTCATTAACATTACACTATCAGAACATGTCATTAACATTACACTATCATAACATGTCATTAACATTACACTATCATAACATGTCATTAACCTTACATTATCATAACATGTCATTAACCTTACACTATCATAACATGTCATTAACATTACACTATCACAACATGTCATTAACATTACACTATCATAACATATCATTAACATTACACTATCATAACATATCATTAACATTACACTATCATAACATGTCATTAACCTTACACTATCATAACATATCATTAACATTACACTATCATAACATATCATTAACATTACACTATCATAACATGTCATTACACTGTCATACTTTGCTGTACTTTCTGGACTCATCACAGTAACTGCTCTGTATTCATGATGCTGCTGCACTACTGGCACTATTCAACAGATGTATATATCATACATCAGTCACTTTATTGTTATTTGTATTGTGTACAGTATTGTTATAGTATAGTGTTGTATAGTATACGTTTAGAACATAGTACATAGTGTTAAATTGTAGGAAATTCCTTCATACTGCAGGAGGGAATGGGGAGTAAGCGTTCCATTGTACTTGTAATACAAATCTGGAATACAATAAATACAACTAAAATGTGTTCTTTGATTGTTTCTATTTGTTCTATACCATATTGTTGCATGTAGTTGTATGTATGGTGATATGGTTCTATGGTTCTATGATATATGTTTCACAGAGGGAGAAGCAGGAATGGACCAGGTGTTAAACCCTACATGGAACCAGAGAGCTGACCAACTGTTCTCGTGAGGTGGATCTATTGATCTATTGATCTATTGATCTATGTATTGCATAGAATGATTTCCTGACGGAATAATGTACAGATATCTGTACATCTGTTGACATGTTGTGTTTGCATGGCCACTGAACCGTGGTGTGGTCTCTAGTGCTATAGCCATGGACGATGGCCCATGTTGGGGAAGAGAAACGGACACCTCACCCAACACGTCCAGGTCCACCTTGAAGTTGACGAAGTGTGTGTGGATGTTCCCCAGGACCTTGGGCGCCACCTGGTGTCCGTACTTCTCGTTGCCATCCACCAGGTAGGAGGTGGACATGTACCCGGTGGCGTGCACCTTGGCCTCCACCGCGCCGTTCTGGTAGAAGATGAAGTCCCACATGTAGTCGTAGTTCCCGATAGCCGTGATGGTCCTGAACACCAGCGCACTGTTCACCAGGCCGCCGTAGCTGTTGCTGAAGAAGTCTGAGAAGTGCCTCCTGAGCGGCTGGCCCATGTTGTGCTCGAACACGCAGATGGAGTTGAGGAAGCGCGTGGGCGCCGCCACGTCGATGTAGCGGTGGGTGGTGACGTAGGTGGCGGTGTAGGGGCAGTCCACCCCGCGGGTCAGCTCGTGGGCGAAGCGCCCCACGCCGATGCTGGAGTCCAGGAACTTGGTGAGCGCCAAGCCGGGCGTCACGGAGCCGTACACCGACATGGCCTCCTGGACGCTCAGCTCGTAGGCGATCCGCTCGCCCTTGAAGCGCACGTCGAACACCCGCATCCCCGTCACGGC
The DNA here is from genome assembly GCA_027704905.1 of Muraenolepis orangiensis. NCBI lineage: Eukaryota > Metazoa > Chordata > Actinopteri > Gadiformes > Muraenolepididae > Muraenolepis > Muraenolepis orangiensis. The sequence continues at coordinate 5,347,546 of CM051012.1, read as the reverse complement.
GCTCAGCCCGAAGGCGAAGCTCCAGTCCAGGTAGAGCACCTGGTTGCTGTGCACGCTGAAGCGCCTCCCCTCGGCGTAGTGCTGCTGGGGGCCCACCTGGAGGGCCCGGCGCCGGGGCTTCAGGGAGCCGTAATCCGACGTCTCCACGTAAACGATCTTCCTGATGTCGCCGGCCTCGTAGCGTGTCCTGAGCTCCTCCGCCGAGTCGAAGTACTGCCCGTTATAGAGCAGCCGTTCCACCGTCCAGAGGGACGCGTTGAGGCTCTTGTGGTCGATGAGCACCTCCAGGCCCACCGGGTGGATGTACATGCCGCTCATGCTCCTGAAGTAGGAGACCCAGGTGAGCCGGTCCCCGGACTTCACCCCCCGGGGCATCTGCTCGAAGGCGTTCAGCTGTTTGTCCTTGTCCACATCGAAGCTCTCTTTGAGGAGGAGACCCAGTTTGGAGAACACCTGATCCTCGATACACTTAAAGAGCAGAACGTACTCCCCCAACGTCACCGTGCGCGCGGTGATGGGGATCTCCGTGCCGTACCTCTCTACCGTGACGTCACGGTGGTACGTGGGGTGCGGCAGGGGCCCCACCGCGTACTCCGAGACGAGGCCACGGGCCCCGCCGAACACCACCGCCGTGGCCTCTCGGACCGGCTTCGCGCCGTCGGCGTCCAAGTAGCTGAGCGCGTGCTGCTTCTTGGGTAGAGAGAGATCGATTAAAAACAAGAAGTTCTGAGACGGTTTGGCCAACGCGTCACTGGTGAGGTCCAGCTCCTCCACGGAGAGCAGGTAGTCCCGGACCCGCGTGTACTCCTCCGGACTCAGGTCGGCGAACACCTGGCTGCGCGTGTCGTGCTTCCCTTCCGGTGGATGTCGCGGTGTCTTGGCGCACTTGGGCACCTTGGTGCCCTCGAGGCCGAAGAACACCAGGTTCAGAGTGATGGAGATGATGCCGCCGATGGCCACCACCCAATGGAGGACGGAGAGCATCCTGCTGGCTGACATCCCGGAGAGACACTGAGCAGAGGGAGAGGAGCCTTAAGAACACTCCCCTGGATGACTCCCCCCTCCCACCCTTAAGAACACTCCCCTGGATGACTCCCCCCTCCCACCCTTAAGAACACTCCCCTGGATGACTCCCCCCTCCCACCCTTAAGAACACTCCCCTGGATGACTCCCCCCTCCCACCCCCAATATACATCGCGCTCTCCCCCATTTCAAAGAGAGAGGAGAAACTTGGCACGTTCGTCATACTTCAAATCAGTGGTTACGCAACCACTCTTTCTCTCTTTCTCTCTCTGTCGCTCTCTCCCTCTCTCTGTCTCTCTGTCGCTCTCTCTCCCTCTCTCTGTCTCTCTCTCTGTCGCTCTCTCTGTCGCTCCTCTCTCTCTCTCTCTCTCCGCTCTCTCTCTCTCTCTCTCTCTCTCTACAGTAGCAGTGCTGGTCAGGGTTCATGTGAACCTCCTGGGTTCAGAGCCCCCACTTCACTGCCTGGATCCAGCCCCACCTCCTGTATGTATGTGTATGTGTATGTGTGTGTGTGTGTCTGTTGTTTTTTGTCTAGGGTCTGTCAAGCGCCCCACAGTCATGCAGCAAAGAAGAGAGAGAGGGCCTCCACAAATGACATGTTATGATAGTGTAAGGTTAATGACATGTTATGATAGTGTAATGTTAATGACATGTTATGATAGTGTAAGGTTAATGACATGTTATGATAGAGTAATGTTAATGACATGTTGTGATAGTGTAATGTTAATGACATGTTATGATAGTGTAAGGTTAATGACATGTTATGATAGTGTAAGGTTAATGACATGTTATGATAGAGTAATGTTAATGACATGTTATGATAGAGTAATGTTAATGACATGTTATGATAGTGTAATGTTAATGACATGTTATGATAGTGTAATGTTAATGACATGTTATGATAGTGTAATGTTAATGACATGTTATGATAGTGTAATGTTAATGACATGTTATGATAGAGTAATGTTAATGACATGTTATGATAGTGTAATGTTAATGACATGTTATGATAGAGTAATGTTAATGACATGTTATGATAGTGTAAAGTTAATGACATGTTATGATAGTGTAATGTTAATGACATGTTATAGTGGCATCACTCCTAGCAGGTCAGTAGGTCACTGCCTGTGGATAAAAACTATCCTTAAACCTGCTAGTCCTTGCTGTACGGATGCTGAGGAACCGGCGACCAGACAGTAGGGAGGAGAGATGGAGCCCATCTCTCCCCATGAACAACATGACAAGGATAATCCTGATCATTATGTCACGGTTACGGTGGTTGACAGGGGGCGTGGCCAAGCCACGTGCGCTGGCGGCGCACACACCTGTCAGCAATTGCCGTGGCTGATTGCTAATCCCCTCACCTGGGGTATGTGGACCCTGGCTTCCCGTTACCCCGGGGTTAGGTCGTACGTCATACTTTGTGCGTACTACGTTGTACATTCTGGACGGAATCGTTACGCCAATGTCCCGAAAATCCAGATTCATTGCCTGTCCCGCGTCACCCGCCTGTCTCGCGTTACGCCGGTCTATACGAGCTCCCCGGTCATTGTAATTACCTGTCCAGTACCTGTCGCTATTCCGACCTCCCGGTACCCAGACTCCTCCCCCGTCCCGGACTACTCGCCGGTTCTCCGCGGATCGACTTCCCGGTATCCAGACCCCTGGCCTGTCCCCGTTCACTCTTGTGTTGTGTTTGCTTAAATAAAGCATTTCATTATAGCTCCACTGTGTCTTGGTCTGCGCTCTGGGTCCCACCTCATTACTCCATTGTGACTCATTAAATGGATGACCATGTATGATGCAGGTGGACAAGATGTAGAGGATGATAGAGGAGAGACAGAATGGTGGAGGGATGATAGAGGAGAGAGAATGATGGAGGGAGGATAGAGGAGAGACAGAATGATGGAGGGAGGATAGAGAGACAGGATGATGGAGGGAGGATAGAGGAGAGACAGGATGATGGAGGGAGGATAGAGGAGAGACAGGATGATGGAGGGAGGATAGAGGAGAGACAGGATGATGGAGGGAGGATAGTGGAGAGACAGGATGATGGAGGGAGGATAGAGGAGAGACAGGATGATGGAGGGAGGATAGAGGAGAGACAGGATGATGGAGGGAGGATAGAGAGACAGGATGATGGAGGGAGGATAGAGACAGGATGATGGAGGGAGGATAGAGGAGAGACAGGATGATGGAGGGTAGAGGAGAGACAGAATGATGGAGGGAGGATAGAGGCAGGATGATGGAGGGAGGATAGAGGAGAGACAGGATGATGGAGGGAGGATAGAGGCAGGATGATGGAGGGAGGATAGAGGAGAGACAGGATGATGGAGGGAGGATAGAGAGGAGACAGAATGATGGAGGAGAGACAGGATGATGGAGGGAGGATAGAGGAGAGACAGAATGATGAAGGGAGGATAGAGGAGAGACAGGATTATGGAGGGAGGATAGAGGAGAGACAGGATGATGGAGGGAGGATAGAGGAGAGACAGGATGATGGAGGGAGGATAGAGGAGAGACAGAATGATGGAGGGAGGATAGAGGAGAGACAGGATGATTGTCAAGTTTGTTCTTGTTTTCCCCACTTGAAGGGCTCAGGCAACGTGATCAAGGAAGGATAGAACTCTGTGACTTTTCTTTGACCTTAGTTTGTCGTTTATTTGGTTTGACAAATGGTTGTCACAATAGCAGTGTACTGACTAAGTCCTAAACAAAGTCTAGTACTGGTTGCTTTTAAAGAAACTTTAGTTAAGACGTGCGCCTAGTGCGCTCGAACATAGCAAACACGGAGAGTTCAGTATAGTTCATTCTCATCACGCAGTTTATTTTCCTTTCTTTTAACATACAGCGGCAATAACGTTAACTCATAATGTAACCAAACAAAAACGTATTGTTAGCCACAGCAAACACTACAAAGCACATACCACATAGGCACATAGGCACATAGGCACAGTCGAAAAACTGTTTGCTTCCCATTTCAGCAACACCTGTGTCTGGGTTTCTCCAGGTTAAATGGCCTAACTGGGCTGACCCGAGGTCAGCTGAGCTAGCCAGCAAATACCGCCCCCTAGTGGCACGGGGCACAATTACATAAAATAAAGAAACATGAATATGGCTCTTACAAGCAGGTTATAAACCTGAAATGGTATGAAAGGAAATGTTTCAACATCAACATAATACATAGGCTATAATAATATCAGTTCATTCAAATAAACAATTACCAAATGCATTTCCATTAAGAACATTCATTCAGCATTTACCAATAATCAACATTATTCTTTAAACTTAACCATGTGATGAATGTCATGCATCAAAATGTTCAAACAATATATTCAAACTGTTGTAATGTCAAACATTGCAGGCCTACAGCCCACGTATACACTACAGACCGCAGGAACACCATTTCCCAGGGTGCACCGGGGCCGCATGTTACAAACATTCCATGCTGAGCAGAGCTAACATTCTAACATGCTAGCTAACATGCTAGGGAGCTAACAGCTAACGTAAGCAAAGCACATGAACATAAAGCAAGCAAAACACATAAAGCAAGCAGGGAAGGCGAATGTAAACATACCATTGGGCTATCACGTTCCTGGTCTGAATGCAGCCAACTCCCTGAGCAAAATGCACCACCTGAATGAGCTGGGGTTTCAATTTAAGTCCTCTGGGGCTGCCCACATAGATGCCAGACGGTAAACCAGTCAAGCCCTGACGTGCTGCCCGCTTAGATACCTGATATAAATGATTATTTCTTTACTCCTAAAGTTCATTTAATTTCAATTTACCTTTGAAAATAGTAGCAAGGAGTACATTTGATCATTTAGGGGGCATTTAAATTATACCATTTGTATTGGATAAATAATATATGTAATTTTGAGTCAATAGAATACATTTGGCTCTCTTTGCTCCTAAAGAGTTTAACACCTCCCACTTAAGTTCCTGATCGCTTGGCTTGATCAGAGACTTACTTCACATCAGAGATTGACCCCTCTTAACGACACCCTTTTTGTACATTTTTTTTTGACGAGTGTGTGTAGACGAGCAAGCATAGTCCAAAGTCAGCCACGTCTCTTGGCAGGTGTGTGTGGTGCCAAGATCGATGGGGCATGGGGTATGAATGCTCTAAGTCTTCATGTATGTGTGGAGTGTGGGGCATGGTGGTAGCGCACGGCGTACACCAACCAGCCGAGAGGGGGGGGTTAGGGGTGGTGACCGGATCCAGGGGCTTGGGCGATGAACTGGGCAAGGGGTGTGGGCAGGGAACTGCATCAGGGCGGCTCAGGCAGATGAGTTTGGTCCTCCACGGGGAGGAGGACCACCAATCTTCTTACGTCTCTCCTGATGACGGTCGTGGGCAGTGGAGAGCTCCTCTTCTTCTGTCCACCTGCAGGGGAGACGATGAGGCCGGCACATGTCTTGATATCAGCGTCCCTGACGATCCCTTTTCTGTCTGGGTATACTGACAAGATTCTTCCCAGACGGAACTGGCCTCTCAGCGCGTTCTGGTCGGCGATCCAGACAAGATCACTGACCTTGACGTTCCGCTCTGTCCGATGCCATTTGTTGCGGACAAACAGATTCGGGCCAGCTAGTTCACTCCACTTTGCCCAGAATCTGTCCACCCCGAGTTGAATTGCTCTGTTGGCGCCAGGGATGGGTGCACAGGTCGAGTCCACTTGTATCACCTACAACGGAGGCACGGCCCAGGATGAGGGAGTTAGGCGTTAAATACTCGACTACATCCTCTTGGCCTTGGGCTCTAGCGTCAATAGGGCGTTGATTTGTCAGGTTGGCCGCCTGGTAGACCAGGGTTTGAAGTTCTACCCACGTGAGCGACTCTGTTGCGTCTCTGAGGTTGGTGAGCGCTCTTTTCAAAAGCTTCACTGCAGCCTCCGCTGCCCCATTCCGATGGGGAGCATCTGCAGGGTGGAACTCCCACTCCCATTCGGTCCCATTCTTGGCCGCCATGTCTTCCATGGATGCAGTCTCAAGGCAAGCCAAGTGTTTGTACAGTTCATGCAGAGCTGGCTTGGCGCCAATGAAGTTGGTTCCTCTATCCGACCATAGTTTCTTCGGATGCCCCCCTCAGTGCCACAAAGCGGGAGTACGCTTGGAGGAAGCTTTCCGAAGATAGGTCATCAGTGAGATCTGCGTGAACAGCTCTCGAGGCCATGCAACAGTAGACAATGCCCCAGACCTTCTGCTTCGTCCGCTTCTTAACAGCGTCCCTCACTTCAAAGGGGCCGAACAGGTCCAGAGTTGTGTACTCAAATGGGTTGGCTCTTTGAGTGCGCTCATGAGGGAGGTCGGCCATCACTTGTCGGCACATCTTGGCCCTTCGCTTTCGACAGGCAAGGCAGTCGTTCAATACTTTTTTGACTACTCTTCGTCCCTGCATAATCCAAGCTTTCCAACTTGTGCATAGCAGAGTGGACGCGACACCTTCATGATTTTCTTCATGCGCTTCTCTGACCAGTAGGGCGGCCAGCCATGACTGAGATGGGACTAGCGGCACAGCTGCTCCGTCCTCAGTCCAGCACTGGACTCTTCCTCCGCAGAGTAGGAGCCCTGTGCTCTCCTCCTTCCGAACCACCAAGCGATCCAGGGTTGTGTCACAGAACTCAACACCGTCTTGGGCCGCAAGAGCCAAATCCTGGAAAGCTGCTGCTCTTTCTTTTGCAGATAACTTTGGGCCTGCCTCCCACTTTGCTGTTCCGGGAGCCTGGCCGTTGCCACCCAGCCAGGTTTCCACTGCTCGTCTGGTCCAGGCGACAATTCCGCAAAACTTTGCGAGTGAACTGAACCTTTGGGGCTTCACAAGGCGCACAAGATCCACGCTCCATCGTCTTTGCTGTGGGACAGGGGGGCAGATCGCAGCTTGGCTGGCAGTGTCGCTCGGGCCCGACAGCTGTTTGGACTGGTCTCTGGTGACCGCTGCGGAGAACGCTTTCCTCTGGAGTCCTTTGATTTCATCAGCAACAGAGGTGGCTATCTCGCTGGCGGTCTTCATGGGCCAGTCTGATTCCGGCATCCTCAGAAATCCGGGGCCCTCCTGCCACACCGATCCTTCGGCGAGTTCTTCCGGGGTTGTTCCCATTGTGAGGATGTCAGCAATGTTCTCTTTCCCCTCAACCCACTTCCAGCTTTCCACCGGCCCGGCCTTCTGGATTTCTCCGATTCGAATCGCAACGAAGGTCTGATAGCCGTAGCTGTCCCTTTGAATCGCTCCTGGGATGGTTTGGCTATCCACAAAGTGCGTCCAGCGTTCAACTTCGATGTGGCAGTGCTTCTCGACATACTTTTTCAGGCGAGAAGCAAAAACTGCTCCACACAGCTCCGCTTTAATGATGTCACCTTTCTGGTCGAGGGGGGTGAGCTTGGCTTTCGACTCGACCAGCCTTACCATGACCCCGTCTTGCTCCGTCTCCCACCGGAGATACAGTACGGCTCTGTAGGATGCCTCACTGCCATCGGAGAAGGTGATCCCCATTGGACGGCCTATGGCTCCCCGGGGTGTGAGGCTTCTTTCAAACTTGATTTGGCCAAGCCTCACATACTCCTCGAAAACCTCAATCGCTGCTTCTCGCAGACGTGGGGAGAGTGGATCGTCCCAGGTGTCTTTGGATGGACGGTCTTTCCCTGCTTCCTGAAAGGATTCTCTCACCAGCATTACTCCTTTCTGTTTAGCAGGTGAGGCCAGGCCGATGGGATCATAGAAACCAGCGATCTGGCTCAACAGCATGCGCCGGGTGAGAGGGTCGGGTGTGCTGCTCCTGATCTCCTCCTCCCGTAGATCCAGCCCTGTTCTCATCTTCCCTCGCTTCTTTGAGAAGTTTATCGATGTCAGAACACGGAGCTTGTCTGTTTCGGGTTCGTATCCAACCCCCAGCGCCTTATTCTCCTCGTCCTGCATCTGGTTGGGAAGAATCAGGGTTCTGGGCGAGGTTGAGCCGCTTCTATTGGGGTCAGTGGAGTCCTCACTCCTTCCACTTTGACCCGTCCAGACCCACGGTTTGAGGGAGAAGCCGCCAGCTCTCAGGATCTTTTCCACTCCTTTGGTCGTCTCAATCAGAGTCTCAAGGTCGTTGTTTGACGTGAGAATGTCATCCACGTAGCAGTCTTCTGTTAAGACCCGGCGTTCTGTGACCATGGAAGCAAACTGAGGCAGGTTTGCCGTCTCCCGCATGGCAACCTGAGCAATGCATCCGGCCGGCTTGTCACCGATGTTGACCCGGACGACGGCGAAGGTTTCGATAGCATCCTCCGGGTTGTCTCTCCATAGGAAACGATGGAGGTGGACTTCATCGTCTTTCAGCCACACGGAATTATACATCTTCTTTACATCGCCCAAAGCAGCATACAATCCACTCCTGAATCTCACGAGGACCCCTCGGATTGGATTAAGGACATCAGGCCCTTTGTAAAGAAGGTTGTTTAGGCTCATTCCCTTGAATTCCTGGCTGCTGTTCCACACTATCCGCACCGGGGTCGTGGTCGAGTGCGGATTCGGAGCGACCAGATGGCTTATGTACCATATAGGCCCATGCCAGCTCTCGATCTCCTCTCTAGTGAGCTTCACAGCTGCTCCTCTGGAGATCATCTCGTGGATCTGTTCTCCGTACACCGCTTTCCACATCGGTTCCTTTCCCAGTCGAGCCTCGGTGTTCCGGAAGGTTGCTTCCACCGCACGACGGTTGTTTGGTAGACTCGCTGGGTCCCCTTTCCAAGGGTAGGCTGCATCCCAGTGAGGAGTGTTGCTGTGTTTGTCTGCCAGCACATAGGTGAGGCAGTCCTTTATTTTCTCGAGGTCCCTTTCTTCTCCAAGGGTCATCTCTTTGCCTCCTGGGGGACACTTGCTGCACTTGCAGCTCCCGCACTTCGGATCACAAGCCGCTCCGATGCTGTCCCACTTGAACCACTCAAACAACTCCTTGTTGGTGGCAGTGGTGTTGCTGAGGACCACGTCCTTTCTTGCTAGGTCTTCAGTCAGGCCTCTTGAGTCCACAAGGACCTCCTTGTACATCCTTGAGGATGTTCTCATGGATCTTGCGAAGTGAGTGTCGGACTGGTGCATGGTTAGGTCGACCATTTCAAAGAGGTCAGGGTGTGTTCCGCCGACAGTCTTCCCCAGTGGTCCATCCCAGAGGACTAGATCTCCCTGCATTTTGACTGGCTGTGGGACCAATCGACCTTCCCTGTGGCTAATCAGGAGGTCGATACTTTCAGGACGGACCAGGTCTTCCGTGGCGACGTCAGGAAAGATTTTCCGCAGCTGTTGCGGAGTGACAGACTGGCTTATCTCTGCGATGCTCTCCAGGCCGTAGCAGAGCAGTTTGTGTTCTGCCACGGTCCCCTTGGAGGTTTTCACCCTCAGCCGTAGGGTATACCGCTTGGTCGTCTCCGTCTTTTCCATCCCTCCAATACCGTGGACAATCAGCTTGATGTTTTCACCAGTCAGTCCGAGGCGTTTGGCCGCATCGTTCGCGATGTAATTGGTATCCGATGCGAGGTCGATGAGGGCGCCGATCAACTGGCCAGAATTCGTTGTTACTTCCAGCAACATCATAACCACTGGGTATTCCTTCTGTTCAACGCCAGTATTGGTGCACATTGTAGTCGAGGCTTTGTTAGAAAACGCCTTTCTGATCTCTGCCCTTATGTTTTCCGGGACTTTAGAAAGGGCCTCTTCTTGGATGCTGGTCAGGCCTTTCTTCTCCACCTTGGAGCCACCTTGCCCCTCACAGCGGCTCTCCTTCCTCTGAGTAGTGGGCCTTGGGCAGAGCAGGTAGTTGTGCGGCGGCTCCTCTTTCCTACAGCCTGATTTGCCGCAGAGGAACCCTTGGTTACAACGGCCATCCCTTGGGTGGATGCTCAAACACCGACAGCATGTGCCATGAGCCCTTATATGAGCCTTTTTCTTCGCCAGGTCCAACTCTTTGAAGGTTCTGCATGCAAAGAGCTTGCCAGAGTGCGCCTCATCGCCGCAGCAGGTGCAGGAGCTTAACTGCTGCTTCGTCTGAGGACCTCTTTGGCCTGAAGTGGCTCTGGAAAAGGATTTCCTCACTCCCTTATCCGGTTTGTCATCCAGGCTTTTCTCCAAGGAGTTCTTCTCACCAGGACTTGCTTCTAGCTGGTCAAGCTCCTCCAGGATTGCCTCCTGCTTTTTTAGGAATTGAAGCAAGCACTCAAAGTGGTCCTGGGGAACAAACCCGTTGGCGGGCTCATGTTTGTGAGCAATCCATTCCTTCTTTAGGGAGCTAGGCAGTTAGCTTTCTAGGGACTGAGCGACCAAACGGTTCTTTATAACGTCCTCTTCTCCTAAAATCAGGAGATTATTTAGAGCCCTCTCCACTGCCTGGATCAGTTCAATAGCCTTCCTTGGGTTGTTTCCCTTCACGGGGGGTAGGCCCTGGACCTCACTTGCGATCAGCTGGACGATCTTAGCTTTATTCCCATACCTGTTGGCAAGGCGATTGAACATATCATCTGCAGACTTCTCACTCAGGCTTGCAAGAAGGTGGAACCTTGTCACTCCAAAAGTCCTCTGCGGGTTCCCAAGCAGCTCGAGCTCCTCCCACTCCGCCTTCCACCGGTAATAATCGACCATGTCCCCAGAAAATGTGGGGAGGCGTGCTCTCTCGAGTGGAACCTGGACTCTGGGTTGCATATAAGGAAAGACGCCTTGTGGAGCATTTGGGTACCCTAGCAGTGTGCCTGCGACATTTGGTGCAGCGCTGGTCCCAGCCAGAGACTGGATACCGGCTCCAGAACTTCTTGGAAGTGGCCCCGACGGACCGAGCGGGTTTACATGACCTGCAGCGATTTCCTGCTTGACACCGGGAGGCTCACTGAGAGAGAGAGGTTGATCATCCCTAATGGATCCAAGCGGATCTGGATGGGCCGGCACTTCAGCCTTTAACCTCTCCTCTTCCTCTTCCTCGCTCCAAGCAAAGCCCTTTCGTGACTTCAGGTTCATCCGCCGCCATTTCCGCTCCCAGTCACTCTGTAAGTCTCTTAGCCCGTCTTCTTGCTTTTTAAGCTCCTTTGTCTTGGTGCTGGAGACAAGACCTTCCCAAGCAGCCATTTTCTGCCCGAACCTGTGGATTTTCTCGCCCAGGCTCTCCCTCTGCACATCAAAGTCCTCCGCTAGTAACTCCTTCAAATCCAGCGCTTCTAATTCAGCCAACTTTTTTTCCGCTTTCTCGGCATACAATCTGATGTCATCTTCAGCAAATCTGGACCATAGTGCTTCTTTCGTGAGTGTAAGCATTTCTTCGTATCGGGTTGAGCACTTTGTTGTTTTCGCTTTTATGCTCTCGACTTCTTCTCTCACCTGGGGATCGTCATTTTCTTCTGCCTCCATTTCGAGAGCATCAACGTATTCAGCCCCTGTGTCGCTGACCCTACCAAAGTCCACAACAAGGCCATATAACTCCTCAATGAGATTCCTCTCCTCGAGCAGGTGAATCGTAAGAGCCAGCTTGTTGGTCCTCTTACTGAAGGCAGTCTGCGCGACCGAGCGCTTTCCCTTTAGGGATTCCAGCACAACTGAATCCATCCTCCTTTCTTAGAGCTGCCCAAGGTTTCTCCGACACTGGCAGGGGGTCCGTTGGACCTTTCCCTCCCTCCGTGGCGCTCCTCTTCCGGGCAACACTATTCGGGGCAGATTCGGCTGGACGCTTGGGCCCGTGGTTTATAACTGTCAAGTTTGTTTTTGTTTTCCCCACTTGAAGGGCTCAGGCAACGTGATCAAGGAAGGATAGAACTGGTTGTCACAATAGCAGGTTATAAACCTGAAATGGTATGAAAGGAAATGTTTCAACATCAACATAATACATAGGCTATAATAATATCAGTTCATTCAAATAAACAATTACCAAATGCATTTCCATTAAGAACATTCATTCAGCATTTACCAATAATCAACATTATTCTTTAAACTTAACCATGTGATGAATGTCATGCATCAAAATGTTCAAACAATATATTCAAACTGGGCCTACAGCCCACGTATACACTACAGACCGCAGGAACACCATTTCCCAGGGTGCACCGGGGCCGCATGTTACAAACATTCCATGCTGAGCAGAGCTAAAATTCTAACTTGCTAGCGAACATGCTAGGGAGCTAACAGCTAACGTAAGCAAAGCACATGAACATAAAGCAAGCAAAACACATAAAGCAAGCAGGGAAGGCGAATGTAAACATACCATTGGGCTATCACGTTCCTGGTCTGAGCTGGGGTTTAAATTTAAGTCCTCTGGGGCTGCCCACATAGATGCCAGACGGTAAACCAGTCAAGCCCTGACGTGCTGCCCGCTTAGATACCTGATATAAATGATTATTTATAAATGATTAAAGTTCATTTAATTTCAATTTACCTTTGAAAATAGTAGCAAGGAGTACATTTGATCATTTAGGGGGCATTTAAATTATACCATTTGTATTGGATAAATAATATATGTAATTTTGAGTCAATAGAATACATTTGGCTCTCTTTGCTCCTAAAGAGTTTAACAATGATAGAGGAGAGACAGGATGATGGAGGGAGGATAGAGGAGAGACAGGATGATGGAGGGAGGATAGAGGAGAGACAGGATGATGGAGGGAGGATAGAGGAGAGACAGGATTTTAGAGGAGAGACAGGATGATGGAGGAGAGACAGGATGTTGGAGGGAGGATAGAGGAGAGACAGGATGATGGAGGGAGGCCCTCTGAGGTCTTCCACTGCAGGGTGAACACTTTCTTAACTACTGATCAATTACATTGTGTCTAACACTCTACGTATCTAAAGGGTGGGGTACATGGGAACAGGTTAACACATGAATACACTTCTAACTCTTACCCAATATTAATGTATTATTTATATGAAATGTGCTTTTCCTCGCTGTTGGGCCCGTTCTGATCCCTTTGTGTTGGGGCTCTCTGAGATCCCTGTTGCCGTGATTTGAACCTTTGAATGATGGACAGGGATCCCATCTGGAAGTGGTGTAGCTATCTGTAAATGACTACATATTTTTAATGCAGGCTACATTAATTATCAGTTGATTAATTATATTATTATAATTCAAGAAGTAATTCAAGAGTCTATCTATGGCCAGTAGGTGGCAGAACGATACCAAACGATGGCTTAAGGAAGAATAATAGCTGTAATAACTTAGAACAACTCTTACAGTTTAACCCAATGCTCACACCCAGTTTGCAGAATGAGGCTCAATATTTAAAACTCTACAGACGAGCCACATTCCAGGTCACACCATCTCACTTGGATGTCAACATTCAACTGTATCAAAATCGAACAATTCCTTTTTCAATATGTCCTTTTTTTGCAACAAAATGTAAGCTTCTTCTAAAACAGAAACAGCCCACTGAGGCAGGTGAGGAGGCCCAGTGGACCACGGCCTGCTGGGTGTTCGTGTCAGGAGCTCTTTTGAATAGAAGTGCATGACATAAGAAATAGTGTGAGAAATAACGATCATATGGTGACATTACAATTCATGTTTCTATATCTATAGTGGCGTTGGCGTTTGATTGAGAAAGTCCATGTACCATCTGCTCCGTTCGTTATCCACCACAAATCTATAAAGCTATAAACCGGTTTATTCATAACCGTGTTTTGGAGCACTAAATAAGCCATTGTGGCAGCATCTGAAACAAAGGTCCTAAATTACCATGGAATGTCAACACACCCACACACACAGAAACACACCCCCAGCACACCACTCAAATATAAACTTGGCACAATGAGGAGCCTCCTTTGAACCTGATCTGAAGGGTGACCTGGTCCTCCCTCTGTGGTGCACAGTCTAACGATGGAGGAAAATGTACCAAAAAGAGAGCAATGGAGGCATAAGCGTGAGTATATTCTGGCTATCACTGGAAACATCGTGGGCCTGGGCAACGTGTGGCGCTTCCCCTATCTCTGCTACAAGAACGGTGGAGGTGAGTAACGACCACAGAGACGCCTTGATTCAAACTGCTTTTTAGGTTCCCTATTTTTTGTAATGTAAAATAAAAAGCAAACGTTACACGTGCAAATCTATCCCTATTTGATAAGGCAAACCTTAATCAATATTAACAACGGGCAACGGTTTCTTTTCCCACAAAATGACAATGCAAAGTATTGCAATGTTCCACAAAAAGGCGAAGGCAGGACTGACGTGATCGGTTCTGTCACATATAGGCTATAATGTCACATATAGACTATACTGTCACATATAGACTATAATGTCACATATAGACTATACTGTCACATATAGGCTATAATGTCACATATAGACTATAATGTCACATATAGACTATATGTCACATATAGACTATAATGTCACATATAGGCTATAATGTCACATATAGACTATACTGTCACATATAGACTATAATGTCACATATAGACTATACTGTCACATATAGGCTATAATGTCACATATAGACTATAATGTCACATATAGACTATATGTCACATATAGACTATAATGTCACATATAGACTATAATGTCACATAGAGGCTATAATGTCACATATAGGCTATAATGTCACATATAGACTATAATGTCACATATAGGCTGTAATGTCCCAATCCAGAATGCAGGGCCCTTTGTCACGAAGAGAGGGAGTGGGTTGGACCCCGAACGCAGACGCCGACAATTGGAGAGATACGAACGGCTTTATTTGCACCAGACACACACAAAGTCACAAGGGTACACGGGAGAACTACGTGAAAGTAGAGTAGTTAGTAACGACCTCACGCTGGGGCAGTGGCGGCTCGTCCATAGGGGCGCAGGGGCGCCGCCCCACCTGGTTGAGAGAGGAAAAAAAAATAATAATAATTATAATAATTGTGTTTTTTTATTTTTTATTTTTTTGACCCCTAAAAATAAACTAAACATGTTTAAAATGAATAATAATTACTCATTTTATGTATGTTTGTGTTTAAAATGCACAATAACGTTAATATAGCAAATATAAATCATTGTTGTGCGTGCTATTCTCCCCCCTCGTTTGTCATTGACGTCACTCTCATAGAAATTTGGTACCAAATGCGCCAAACCTGTGCGCCAAACCTGGGCGCACTGCCGTGCGCCCAGGTTTGGAGGTAGGTACCAAATTTGATAGGCAATGTAGCCTATCAAGGGTCAAGGTTTTGAGGTAGGTACCAAATTTTGATAGGCAATGTAGCCTATCAAGGGTCCTGAATACGATCTCTGGGAGCGCATTTCATTGCGCCCGAACAAGGAAACCAGTCACGCATGCGCCACTCAAATTGAGTGGCGCATGCATGAGCAAATTGAGTGGCGCATGCGTGAATGCGTGAGCAAAGAAAACCAGTCACGCATGCGCAATTCATAGCCTAGTTGAACCTAGTTATTTGTAAAGCCTGTACTGCTCTGCTCTCAGTTCGCGTCTTGCTGTCTGAGGAAAGGTACGTTGTTGTTTGTTTTTGTCCCGATTATAGTTTTACATTTATTTTTATTGTGGACGATGTAAACGTGTAAATTATTTTTGATGGCACACTGGGTAGTCTTTCTAATATAAGACCATATTTTTTTCTTATGTTTATTTTCTACTAGGCACCATATAATAAATGTTCTTTCACCATAAGTTTCAAGTTTGTTTATTATTTGTCACAACAAAATACAGAATACTGATTGATTGTGCTACATACAGTAAAAATAAAGTAAGTAAAAAAAGAAATTAAGCAGTAAGTAAAGGAATGTTCAGTCAATATACATATATACAATACAGAGTAGAATGAGTAACGGTGAGGTTTATATTATGTATAGTTTTTTATTTTTAATTAGCCCTCTCGGTCGTTTACATGGTGAAATGGCGCCACCATCTGGGCAAATCCGGTATTGCACAGCAGATATGATTAAAAAAAAAATTTGTTTACCCCTGCGCCCCTCCTACTTCGGATGTCACCGGCCGCCACTGCGCTGGGGTAAAGGAAAGGCAACGTATATATACCCCAGGTGAGGTGATCAACAAATTACACGGAGGGATATTGAGTCCAGGTGTGTGTGTGTGTGTGTGTGGCCAGCGCACGTGGCTAGGCCACGCCCCCTGCCAACCAACGTGATTGTTGACAGGGGTGTGTGCGCCACCAGCGCACGTGGCTAGGCCACGCCCCCTGCCAACCACCGTAACCGTGACAGTACCCCCCCCTCAACGGGCGCCTCCTGGCGTCCAACCCGGCTTGAAAGGGTGTTCCCGGTGGCAGTTGAGGGAAAATAACAGATCCCGACTGTAGCGGCGCGGGGGCCAACCCCGCCCCTCTGGACCGTCTGCGTCCCAGTCGATGATCCGGGGGGGTGGAGGAGATTTGGTGGGCGGGTGGGGCCCGGGAAGAGAGCCACCCCTTCTGCCCAGGTCGGTGGGAGTCCTCTCTGGAGTTCTCCTCTGGACCCTCCTCCAGGGGTCTCCTCTAAGGGTCTGCTCTGAACCCCCTCTGAAGTCGACAACCGGGGACCGCGTGACGTCGTCGGGCGGATACGGCGCGGCGTCAGCAGACGGGGGCTGCGTGACGTCAGCAGACGGGGGCTGCGTGACGTCAGCAGACGGAGGCTGCGTGACATCGTCGGGCGGGTACGGCGTAGCGTCCGCAGACGGGGGCTGCGTGACGTCGTCGGGCGGGTACGGCGCGGCGTCAGCAGACGGGGGCTGCGTGACGTCGTCAGGCGGGTACGGCGCGGCGTCAGCAGACGGGGGCTGCGTGACGTCGTCGGGCGGGTACGGCGCGGCGTCAGCAGACGGGTGCGGAGCGGCGTCGTCAGCCGGGTGCGGAGTGGCAGCCGGGTGCGGAGCGGCAGACGGGTGCGGAGCGACGTCCTCAGACGGGTGCGGAGCGACGTCCTCAGACGGGTGCGGAGCGACGTCCTCAGTCGGGTGCGGAGTGACGTCGTCAGCTGGGTGCGGAGCGACGTCCTCCGCCGGGTGCGGAGCGACGTCCTCCGCCGAATGCGGAGCGACGTCCTCAGGCGAATGCGGAGCGACGTCCTCAAGCGGGTGCGGAGCGACGTCCTCAAGCGGGTGCGGAGCGACGTCGTCAGCTGGGTGCGGAGCGACGTCCTCCGCCGGGTGCGGAGCGACGTCCTCCGCCGGATGCGGAGCGACGTCCTCAGGCGAATGCGGAGCGACGTCCTCAAGCGGGTGCGGAGCGACGTCCTCAAGCGGGTGCGGAGCGGCGTCCTCAAGCGGGTGCGGAGCGACGTCGTCAGCCGGGTGCGGAGCGGCGTCGTCAGCCGGTTGCGGAGCGGCGTCGTCAGCCGGGTGCGGGGCGGTGTCCTCAAGCAACTTGTTTGTCTTGTCCGATCGGTCCGGCCCATAAAACAGGTCCATCGGCCCTTTGGTTTTTTCTACGAGGTGATTCAAGATAAAAATCTTGAATCTTGAATCCCACGGCTGAAATGACGATAGTGGCAGAGGTTCAGTTCACTTAATGTGAAGAGTGACGGTTCCCTGTATAGTATGTTATGTCACTCTTAGCCTAATTGGGTGCACCTGGGCCCGGGGGCTCCAGCCCTATAGAAGCCTGTCTCCCCAGTCCTCTCTAGCTCTGCTCCAGCCCTATAGAAGCCTGTCTCCCCGGTCCTCTCTCGCTCTGCTCCAGCCCTATAGAAGCCTGTCTCCCCAGTCCTCTCTGGCTCTGCTCCAGCCCTATAGAAGCCTGTCTCCCCAGTCCTCTCTGGCTCTGCTCCAGCCCTATAGAAGCCTGTCTCCCCAGTCCTCTCTGGCTCTGCTCCAGCCCTATAGAAGCCTGTCTCCCCAGTCCTCTCTGGCTCTGCTCCAGCTCATCTCACTTCTACACACACACGACACACAATCCACTCACGCATACACCCATTACACTACTGACTTTACTGATTTCCACACCTCATCTGTTTATCCCTGGTTTGTTTAGTTACTTTTGATTATTTAATAAACACTAATTTATTGTTAAACTGTCTCCCCTGTCTTTTTGCTATGTTCCCTGGTCCCCCTAGGCCAGGGTCATAACAGAAGTCATTGAGAATGTTCAATTCAATGTACTTCCATTTATGAAGATTGTGTGGTGTGCTCTTAATAATATTAATAGGCATGGGCTTCTCGCAAAGAAGATTGAACTCAATTATTGATCCAATGATTTAAATAAGACTAAAATGATCAATATGTAGCCCTACAGCATCTGTACAGCTGGGAGCGAGCTAGAGACCAAGGGGTGTCTTCACTATCGAAGAGGGCATTGAGAGCATATTGATATGGGGCTTGTAGCCCTAAAGGAAGGCGAACATAGCAGGTGAATGAGGCCCCGGGGCCCTGCCTGGTGGGTCTGTCATCACAGCATGCTGAATCTTGGTCTGATTACACACAACATTCACTCCTTTTGCAGGAATCATAATTGGGTCCAACCCTAAAGCATATTCAAGACACCGAGGGAGAGATATTTCATAATAACCATTGAAGAGCGACACGAGTCGGGTGTCCTTCTACAGTTCTTCATGGTTTAAAGGTTCCTGTTTCCTTCCCCCACAGGAGTGTTCCTGCTGCCTTACTCCCTGTTAGCTTTGCTGTGCGGTTTACCCCTGTTCCTGATGGAGAACGCCCTGGGCCAATACACACAGCAGGGGACCATCACCTGCTGGAAGAAACTGTGTCCGCTGGTAGAAGGTAATGCTCCTCCTCATGACCCTGTGTGGGTTATATTTTAAGTGGTCAAAAACAAATAGTACATTTGTGCTGTGTGTGCTTCAACTGCCAAAAGCTACCGGTGAATACAATTGCCACACTGTACACTGTAATGGAAAAAAACCTCCAATTGTTGTCACCATCTATTCCCCACCATCTGGTCGTAGAGCAGAGGTGTTCTGTGTCTCTCCTGTTCCCACCGAGAAAGAACATAACCAACCTTGAGCAGGCCAGAGATAAGTGTAGTTGGGCTCCTCCCTCAGACTGTCTCACGACCCTGGCCATTCCAGACTGATGAGGACAGAGTCGAGCTAGGGCCCACGTCAGTGAGCTGTTGTTATCATTGTGTGCGTATCTGTTTGTGGAGGAACAGACTAAAGGGGAACACTCTTGTAAGTGCGTTGGACTTCTCTCCACACGCCTTGCCAGACTTGCTTTATTCTTAAACAGTTTTCAGAGTTAGACTGTTAGACCACTGGACGTGTATCTGAGAATTCCCACTACAACACACACTTATATATATATATATATATATATATATATATATATATATTAGGGCTGTCAAAGTTAACGCGTTAATGCATGTGATTAATCTCGACATTTTAACACGCACTATTTTTTTTAACTCTAATTAATATACAGTAATACACAGTATCCAGTTTAGAGGCTCCTCCCTCAGGGTTCACCTGAGAGGCTCCTCCCTCAGGGTTCACCTGAGAGGCTCCTCCCTCAGGGTTCACCTGGTAATGAGCTGAGAGCCTCCTCCCTCAGGGTTCACCTGGTAATGACCTGAGAGGCTCCTCCCTCAGGGTTCACCTGGTAATGAGCTGAGAGGCTCCTCCCTCAGGGTTCACCTGGTAATGAGCTGAGAGGCTCCTCCCTCAGGGTTCACCTGGTAATGAGCTGAGAGGCTCCTCCCTCAGGGTTCACCTGGTAATGAGCTGAGAGGCTCCTCCCTCAGTGTTCACCTGCCTTTCACGGGCAGAAGGAGGAGGAGCCAAGCCTCTCACGGGCAGGAGGAAGAGGAACCAAGCCTCTCACGGGCAGAAGGAGGAGGAGCCACTAAGCAAAGTGCTCCAGGGCTTCCTGTCTCCCACCGGATCAGAGACTCTGAGTCCCTCGCAGTTCTCCAATCCGCCTCTAGACATCTCTTCACTACTGCCTTCTCTGAGCCCCCATCTCCCTTGTGTGTTTCTGGGTTGTCTGTTTCACTGCCATAGCCTCTTATAGCCACCATAGCCTCTACCATAGCCTCTACCATAGCCTCTTATAGCCACCATAGCCTCTACCATAGCCTCTACCATAGCCTCTACCATAGCCTCTTATAGCCACCATAGCCTCTACCATAGCCTCTACCATAGCCTCTACCATAGCCTCTTATAGCCACCATAGCCTCTACCATAGCCTCTACCATAGCCTCTACTATAGCCACCATAGCCTCTACCATAGCCTCTACCATAGCCTCTACTATAGTCACCATAGCCTCTGCCATAGCCTCTACCATAGCCTCTTATAGCCTCTACCATAGCCTCTTATAGTCACCATAGCCTCTCAGTGAAAAGTGCTTTATAAGTTCCTGTTCTTCGTGTTCTTCTTGTTCTTCTTATTAGATATTATCGTAAAGCATTTCACTCTCTAGCTGACAGATGACTGTGGAATTTCCAATTAATTACACTAAAATGATCTTAAATGTTATACAGCACCTTTCAACATGAAAAAAGTGTATTTTAACGTTTATGCAACAAGGTAGTTGAGCTATGGCTGTGATTGATCCAGAGATCTGTTCCCTCCTCAGGTATCGGCTACTCCATCATGGTGATCCAGATTTACTCCAGAATATACGCGGTTATCCTGGCCTACTCTCTCCTCTACCTCATCTACTCCTTCAGCTCTCAGCTGCCTTGGGAGTCCTGTAACAACTACTGGAACACAGGTCAGCCTTCACGTCTTATAGTATACCCATATTACATGTGGGTAGATATTGTATATGTACAGCCAGCCTGAATTCATTCACTATACTTGTATTAATTATTGTACTTATATTAGGGTTATATTAGGCCAAAAAATTAAACCAATAGTGTTTACGTTCTGGGAAATGAGTGTCTCTGCTCCTGCCTTGAAACCCTCTGGCGCCTTCAGACAAACTGACTGTACTTTGATTCAACGGAACACAGATGATTGTGTGGAGATTTCTGCTGTAAACACCACCAAAGCATATGCTGAACAGGGTGGCAACTGGACATCTGAAGGATCAGCAGTGACAGAGTTCTGGACGTAAGTAGATTATGAAATACACTGCTCTTTATTTCACCTTATGGTACCATTATTATCTACCACATTATTATATTAGAAACTACACGAGCAGAGAACAGTTGGAACAACAGCCCTAGAGAACTGGTGCTACATGACCGGAGAACAACAGTCCTAGAGAACTGGTGCTACATGACCGGAGAACAACAGTCCTAGAGAACTGGTGCTACATGACCGGAGAACAACAGTCCTAGAGAACTGGTGCTACATGACCAGAGAACAACAGCCCTAGAGAACTGGTGCTACATGACCGGAGAACAACAGTCCTAGAGAACTGGTGCTACATGACCAGAGAACAACAGCCCTAGAGAACTGGTGCTACATGACCGGAGAACAACAGTCCTAGAGAACTGGTGCTACATGACCGGAGAACAACAGTCCTAGAGAACTGGTGCTACATGACCGGAGAACAACAGTCCTAGAGAACTGGTGCTACATGACCAGAGAACAACAGCCCTAGAGAACTGGTGCTACATGACCGGAGAACAACAGTCCTAGAGAACTGGTGCTACATGACCGGAGAACAACAGTCCTAGAGAACTGGTGCTACATGACCAGAGAACAGCAGCCCTAGAGAACTGGTGCTACATGACCAGAGAACAACAGTTAGAACAACAGCCCTAGACGTATCCAGTTGAATTGCGTTTTAGTCAGGCTGTTGGTATACACACAGACACACAGGTTGTTTATTTCCAACATCTTGCATGGGTTCTAGTGTTGTTAGTGCTTATAGATGGAGAACTAGATGTATTTGAATGCGCTGATTGCTCAGGAGACGTGTGCTGTCCATGTCTGAGGGGATCACGGAGGTGGGGGCAGTCAGGTGGGATCTGGCCCTCTGTCTCCTGGCTGTCTGGCTGGGCTGCTACTTCTGCATATGGAAAGGACTCAAATCCACTGGAAAGGTCAATAAGAATATGCTATTTTATATTCTCATGAAGCTCAACTTGCTTCACCCAGCATTATATTGTGGATATTCATGTCCAGTTTTTTCCACTTTGGTGTGTTTGTGTGTTTGTGTGTTTGTGTGTTTGTGTGTTTGTGTGTTTGTGTGTGTGTAGGTTGTGTATATCACAGCTTTGTTCCCCTATGGGATGCTGGCCGTCCTGCTGGTCCGAGGCTTGACTCTACCAGGAGCTCTGCAGGGTGTGGTCTACTACCTGAAGCCAGACTTCAGCCGCCTCTTAGACCTGAAGGTATGACCAAAAAAACACAAATACAACTACAGACCAGATCTTTCCTTAACAACCTTAAAACAACATTGTCAAAGCATGATGAAGAATATTTGCCATTGAGCTGATTGGTTGATGGTTCCTGAGTGTGGCGTGTTCAGTCACAGCGTTCGGAATCTAAACCACATCACACACTACATGATCTTATGCGTGTCTCACGATTCTGACATTTAGACTTTTTAAATCTTGTAGTCTTAAGTTGATAAAACCCAATACTAATGTAGCTGAAAGTCACCTGGTAACTTGGGAACTGTGGTATAAGCGCTATAAGCTTCCATATACGCCTCCTGCTCTATTGGAGATTGTGTCACCTGACAACGACCCCCTTTACACCTGGCAACGACCCCCTTTACACCTGGCAATGACCCCCTTTACACCTGGCATTAACACACGCTTTGGACACTCGCTGGGAATCCATATCGCTGAAACGCATACTAATGACCGTTGGCCATCATCGGTGCTGCTAACAGGAAGTAGTGGAGCAGATGTGGATGAGGTGTGGTATAACTGAGTCCTGTTGTGTGAGGAGGTGTGGACTGAGGCAGGGGCCCAGGTGTTCTACTCGTACGGCGTGAGTGCAGGGACCATCAACACCATGGGCAGCTTCAACAGGATCAACAACAACTGTTACAAGTAAGGAGAAAGCAGCCGCCTCTAGGGTCACTGCTCCCAGCAAGGAAACATCCTACACTGCTTTGGTTCATTGATGATACTTGAATATGTGTGTATGTGAATGTGCATGTATCAAATATATAAATATACAAAAAGATATATAAAGGTAAAAAAGACAGATAATAATAGCAACAATAGTAATAATGATACTAATCATCTTTACGCTGATGTGTTTGTATTTGTGGCACTTCCGGCTTAGAAAGCAAGAGTCTACTGCAAATCCACTGTTGCAAATCCATTTGCCGTTCCATGCATGTGTGAAGGCTGCAGAGAGGACTCCCTCACGGTGGGACTTGGTGTTTCCTTCTCCCCAGGGACAGTCTGTGGCTCTGTGCACTCAACAGCGCCACCAGTTTGGTTTCTGGGTTCGCCGTGTTCTCCATCCTGGGATTCATGGCCCACCAACAGGGAGTCTCCGTGGACAATGTGGTGGAATCTGGTACACCATCTATAACCATCTGAGCATCCCTAGACCATAGATGGGCACCAAACCGTTGAGCAAAGATACTAACTAAACGTGTGAAATAAATGGCCTTCCATGGGAAACTTTGAACAGTTTGTCTGTTGGTCTTGGTTTAGCTAGCTGTGGTAATCTTAAGGTGTGTGTGTGTGTGTGTGTGTGTGTGTGTGTGTGCAGGCCCTGGTTTAGCGTTCGTAGCGTTTCCCCAAGCTACGGCGATGATGCCTGTTCCCCAGCTGTGGTCGTTCTGTTTCTTCGCCATGCTCATCATGCTGGGCCTGGACACGCTGGTGAGAGGCTGTACAGAACAGGGCGTGCTGTGGAAACACACTCTGTTTACTCTCACCACAATGGAAACACTTGTTCCCCTTTGACTATTCTGTTAAAACAAATAAGACACTGAACACTAAACTAATGAGTGTAGTGCACTGGTGTCTCCTCCCTCCCTCAGTTTGTGGGCCTGGAGGCCATGTGGTCCACTGTCAGCGACCTGTTCCCTGGGCAGATGAGGCGGCCGTGGCGCAGGGAAATCTTCCTGGCTGTCTTCTGTCTCATCGTCTTCCTCCTGCAGCTCACACTCGTCACCGAGGCATGGACCCTTCATGGACCCTTTATGGACCCTTCATGGACCCTTCATGGACCCTTTATAGACCCTTTATGGACCCTTTATGAACCCTTTATGGGCCCTTTATGGACCCTTTATGGACCCTTTATGAACCTTTTATGGACCCTTCATGGACCCTTTATGGGCCCTTTATGAACCCTTTATGGACCCTTTATGGACCCTTTATGAACCCTTTATGGACCCTTTATGGACCCTTTATGAACCCTTCATGGACCCTTTATGGACCCTTTATGGACCCTTTATGGACCCTTTATGAACCCTTCATGGACCCTTTATGGACCCTTTATGGACCCTTTATGGACCCTTCATGGACCCTTTATGGACCCTTTATGAACCCTTCATGGACCCTTTATGGACCCTTTATGGACCCTTTATGAACCCTTCTTGGACCCTTTATGGACCCTTTATGGACCCTTTATGAACCCTTCATGGACCCTTTATGGACCCTTTATGGACCCTTTATGGACCCTTTATGAACCCTTTCGTCGTGTGCCGCTACCTCAAAGGAGCAGAACTCAAATGAGTGTTTCAACTCAAATGAGACGAGACCGTGTTTTGTCCTACGATAACACCTCTGAGAAGGTCTATTACTGTATCAATCAACCAATCAACCAATCAACCAATGAATGAATGAATGAATATAAATCCCATTGAAAGGGGACGGGGGGAGGGCGGAACCAACCAGACGGAGCTGTTAGACTGAGTGTTAATAATAAGAATGTGTTCTTGTGTTCTTGTTCCAGGGAGGGATCTATGTGTTCCAACTTCTGGACTACTATGGCTGCAACGGGGCGTGTCTGCTGAGCGTTGCCCTGGTGGAGTGTGTGGCTATTGGCTGGGGCTTCGGTGGGTTCTGCCTTCATTCCTTCATCCTTAGCCAGCTGTGGGAGGTTTTCCCCACAATGTTTTTATGGCTCATAAAAATAAACACTCAAACGCTTGAGTGTTCAAATGCTAAGGCCAGAAGCCGAGAGAGGCCTCATGGCTAGTACACGTAATACAATAATAAATATAATAAAACAGATAATAATGCATTGGATTCATATCACACGTTCCTTAGTACCCAAAGGGATTTTACAAGAAGAAGGAAAGTGAAAAAGTCTGATCAAAAAGTGTGTTGTGTCCTCAGGGGCTGAGAGGATGTGTGACACCATCCAGGAGATGAGCGGACAGAGGCCTCACCTCCTCTTCAAGGTCTGCTGGCGTTACATCACCCCCCTGCTCTGCCTGGTGAGACCACGCCCTCAGGACCCCGGACTGGACCAACTCAGACCGGCTGCTCCATCGCTGGACTACCAATCTCCTGTTGTGTTCTTCTATTTGGGATCTTAAATACCAGCGTCCCGCGCTCACACTTCGGGTTGTAAAGAAATAACAAGCAATGAGCGAGGATGAAGAGTCAAAGCCAAAATGGGAGAATAGCTCTTTGGGCCTGAGACCAAGCCAAGCCCCTTCGCCCCACCCACCTACTGTACCGCCGTGTTTAGCTTGCACTACGGCAGGGCTGAACTATTGAGCCACGGGGGGTCCAGACCTGTTCTGCTTGCAGTGCAGCATTCTAAGGTCCCAACAGAATACTAACATGAGCCTAAACAAGCCAGAGATGACCTCTAGCTGGCCCCAGTCAGACTGATTAGAGTCTGGTTTCAGCAGCCTCACCTGGCCCCAGTCAGACTGATTAGAGTCTGGTTGATGCAGCCTCACCTGGCCCCAGTAAGACTGATTAGAGTCTGGTTTCAGCAGCCTCACCTGGCCCCAGTCAGACTGATTAGAGTCTGGTTGAAGCAGCCTCACCTGGCCCTAGTCAGACTGATTAGAGTCTGGTTGAAGCAGCCTCACCTGGCCCCAGTCAGGCTGATAAGAGTCTGGTTGAAGCAGCCTCACCTGGCCCTAGTCAGACTGATTAGAGTCTGGTTGAAGCAGCCTCACCTGGCCCCAGTCAGACTGATTAGAGTCTGGTTGAAGCAGCCTCACCTGGCTGATTAGAGTCTGGTTGAAGCAGCCTCACCTGGCCCCAATCAGGCTGATAAGAGTCTGGTTGAAGCAGCCTCACCTGGCCCCAGTCAGACTGATTAGAGTCTGGTTGAAGCAGCCTCACCTGGCCCCAGTCAGACTGATTAGAGTCTGGTTGAAGCAGCCTCACCTGGCCCCAGTCAGACTGATTAGAGTCTGGTTGAAGCAGCCTCACCTGGCCCCAGTCAGACTGATTAGAGTCTGGTTGAAGCAGCCTCACCTGGCCCCAGTCAGACTGATTCGAGTCTAGTTGAAGCAGCCTCATCTGGCCCCAGTCAGACTGATTAGAGTCTGGTTGAAGCAGCCTCACCTGGCCCCAGTCAGGCTGATTAGAGTCTGGTTTCAGCAGCCTCACCTTGCCCCAGTCAGACTGATTAGAGTCTGGTTGAAGCAGCCTCACCTGGCTCCAGTCAGACTGATTAGAGTCTGGTTGAAGCAGCCTCACCTTGCCCCAGTCAGACTGATTAGAGTCTGGTTGAAGCAGCCTCATCTGGCCCCAGTCAGACTGATTAGAGTCTGGTTGAAGCAGCCTCACCTGGCCCCAGTCAGACTGATTAGAGTCTGGTTGAAGCAGCCTCACCTGGCTGATTAGAGTCTGGTTGAAGCAGCCTCACCGGGCCCCAGTCAGGCTGATAAGAGTCTGGTTGAAGCAGCCTCACCTGGCCCCAGTCAGACTGATTAGAGTCTGGTTGAAGCAGCCTCACCTGGCCCCAGTCAGACTGATTAGAGTCTGGTTGAAGCAGCCTCACCGGGCCCCAGTCAGACTGATTAGAGTCTGGTTGAAGCAGCCTCACCAGACTGATTAGAGTCTGGTTGAAGCAGCCTCATCTGGCCCCAGTCAGACTGATTAGAGTCTGGTTGAAGCAGCCTCACCTGGCCCCAGTCAGACTGATTAGAGTCTGGTTGAAGCAGCCTCATCTGGCCCCAGTCAGACTGATTAGAGTCTGGTTGAAGCAGCCTCACCTGGCCGCAGTCAGACTGATTAGAGTCTGGTTGAAGCAGCCTCACCTGGCCCCAGTCAGACTCATTAGAGTCTGGTTGAAGCAGCCTCACCTGGCCCCAGTCAGACTGATTAGAGTCTGGTTGAAGCAGCCTCACCTGGCCCCAGTCAGACTGATTAGAGTCTGGTTGAAGCAGCCTCACCTGGCCCCAGTCAGACTGATTAGAGTCTGGTTGAAGCAGCCTCACCTGGCCCCAGTCAGACTGATTAGAGTCTGGTTGAAGCAGCCTCACCTGGCCCCAGTCAGGCTGATAAGAGTCTGGTTGAAGCAGCCTCACCTGGCTGATTAGAGTCTGGTTGAAGCAGCCTCACCGGGCCCCAGTCAGACTGATTAGAGTCTGGTTGAAGCAGCCTCACCAGACTGATTAGAGTCTGGTTGAAGCAGCCTCACCTGGCTCCAGTCAGACTGATTAGAGTCTGGTTGAAGCAGCCTCATCTGGCCCCAGTCAGACTGATTAGAGTCTGGTTGAAGCAGCCTCACCAGACTGATTAGAGTCTGGTTGAAGCAGCCTCACCTGGCTCCAGTCAGACTGATTAGAGTCTGGTTGAAGCAGCCTCATCTGGCCCCAGTCAGACTGATTAGAGTCTGGTTGAAGCAGCCTCACCTGGCCCCAGTCAGACTGATTAGAGTCTGGTTTAAGCAGCCTCACCTGGCCCCAGTCAGACTGATTAGAGTCTGGTTGAAGCAGCCTCACCTGGCCCCAGTCAGACTGATTAGAGTCTGGTTTAAGCAGCCTCACCTGGCCCCAGTCAGACTGATTAGAGTCTGGTTGAAGCAGCCTCACCTGGCCCCAGTCAGACTGATTAGAGTCTGGTTGAAGCAGCCTCACCTGGCCCGAGGTGTGCCGATGTCCGTCTCATTACATCCTAATGATGCATGAACCAGACATTTAGCCGGTCTCACCGTGTTTGGGTTAAAGATGGTTGCTGGCGTTCAGCTGGAGACCTGCGAGCGGAGGGGAGACGGTCTAAGGTCACTAGACACTACAGGGCTGTTGAGTACTCATTATTCAGAAGTCAAAACACCATTGATTTATTTTTGCATGGACTAAGGGGGAGATAGTAGCCTGGGCATGAGTCTAAGAGGGAGGGAGGAGAGGGAGGGGGAGAGGGAGAGGGGAGGGGGAGATAGTAGCCTGGGCATGAGTCTAAGAGGGAGGGAGGAGAGGGAGGGGGAGAGGGAGAGGGGAGGGGGAGATAGTAGCCTGGGCATGAGTCTAAGACCAGCCTTCACCAATCAGCTCATCCTCGGGATGAATGGGAGAGGTAGGGGGAGTCAGGGGGGTGGGGGAGGAGGAGAGGGAGGGGGAGAGGGGGAGAGGGGGAGAGGGGGAGAGGGAGGTGGAGTCAGGGGGGAGGGAGAGGGAGGGGGGAGGGGGAGAGGGGGGGAGGGGGAGTCAGGGGAGAGGGAGGAGGAGAGGGGGAGGAGGAGAGGGAGGGGGAGGGGGGAGGGGGGAGGGGGGAGGGGGAGAGGGAGTCAGGGGGGTCTGAGTGGCGTTTTCTCTGAGTGGCGTTCTGTCTGAGCAGTGTTCTCTCTGAGTGGCGTTCTGTCTGAGTGGCGTTCTCTCTGAGTGGCGTTCTCTCTGAGCGGCGTTCTGTCTGAGCGGCGTTCTGTCTGAGTGGTGTTCTCTCTGAGCGGTGTTCTCTCTGAGTGGCGTTCTCTCCGAGTGGTGTTCTGTCTGAGCAGTGTTCTGTCTGAGCAGTTCTCTCTGAGTGGTGTTCTCTCTGAGTGGTGTTCTCTCTGAGCAGTGTTCTCTCTGAGTGGTGTTCTCTCTGAGCGGTGTTCTGTGTGAATGGCGTTCTCTCTGAGCGGTTCTCTCTGAGCGGTGTTCTCTCTGAGTGGCGTTCTCTCTGAGTGGTGTTCTCTCTGAGCGGCATTCTGTCTGAGCGGCGTTCTGTCTGAGTGGTGTTCTCTCTGAATGGCGTTCTCTCTGAGTGGTGTTCTGTCTGAGCAGTGTTCTCTCTGAGTGGTGTTCTGTCTGAGCGGCATTCTGTCTGAGCGGCGTTCTGTCTGAGTGGTGTTCTCTCTGAGCGGCGTTCTCTCTGAGCGGCATTCTGTCTGAGCAGTGTTCTCTCTGAGCGGTGTTCTCTCTGAGCGGTGTTCTGTCTGAGCAGTGTTCTCTCTGAGTGGTGTTCTGTCTGAGCGGCGCGGGGCTGACCAGCGATCTCGGCCCTGGGACGGCGACCCAGGCTCATGTAGCAGTGGAACCAATCTGTATTCCAGCTGTAAGGACATCAGTGGTTAGGGGGAGGGGCTTTGGTTGTTAGCAGGGGTTGACGTTAGCCGCTCTCTGCTCGATGATACTGGTAGCAGTGGCCAGTCATGAGTCGGGACGGTTCTGTATGGTTCCTGGGTTAAGTCGGTTGTGTGGTCTCGCTCCACACTTATTTTATTATATATTTTGTTATGTTTGCCAACTTGGCTAATGATAGTTGAAATGACATGGCATTAAGACGTTAGTTATAGCTATAATATTTAATATTGGCAAACCATACTTGCTGATAGAAAACAAGGTTGATTGCATCAGCAAGGTTTATAAATGACATTTGTGTAATCTGCATGTTTCTGCCTAGGTCCAGTAATTGCTGCATGTTATCATTTGTATATATTGGTTTATATATATTGGTTTATATATATTTTGGTTCATAATTAACACGCTTAAGCAACATGGCCACTTCTCCTTCCCGCGGACCCACCACCTACGGGAAGAACCGCTGGGGTCGGGTACACTGCCAGTTAGGAGGCAGTGAAGGCAGGGGGCATCGACGGACCAATCCCAGCCAACAAAGACTGGCTTTGGGGACGTGGAATGTCACCTCTCTGGGGGGGGAAGGAGCCTGAGCTTGTGTGGGAGGTGGAGCGCTACCAATTAGATCTGGTGGGGCTTACCTCTACGCACAGCACTGGCTCTGGAACTAAACTCCTGGATAGGGGTTGGACTCTTTCCTTCTCTGGAGTTGCTCAAGGTGTGAGGCGCCGGGCGGGTGTGGAGATACTCACAAGTCCCCGGGTGAGTGCCGCTTTGTTGGAGTTTACCCCGGTGGACGAGAGGGTCGCCTCCCTACGCCTTAGGGTCATGGGAGGGAAAACTCTGACTGTTGTTTGTGCCTATGCACCAAACAACAGTTCGGAATATCCCGCCTTCTTGCACACCCTGGATGGAGTCCTGCATGGGGCTCCTGAAGGGGACTCTATAGTCCTCCTGGGAGACTTCAACGCACACGTGGGTAACGATGGGGAAACTTGGAGGGGCGTGTTGGGGATGAATGGCCTACCTGATCTGAACCGGAGTGGGGTTTTGTTATTGGATTTCTGTGCTAGTCATGGATTGGCCATAACAAACACCATGTTCAAACATAAGGATGCTCATAAGTGTACATGGTACCAGAGTACCTTAGGCCGAAGGTCAATGATCGATTTTGTTATCGTATCATCTGGCCTGAGGCCGCATGTTTTGGACACTCGGGTGAAGAGCGGGGCAGAGCTGTCAACCGATCACCATCTGGTGGTGAGTTGGGTAAGATGGCGGGGGAAGCCTCTGGACAGACCTGGTAAGCCCAAACGTGTAGTGCGGGTGAACTGGGAACGTCTGTTGGATGCCCCTGTCCGGGAGACCTTCAACTCCCACCTCCGGCGGAATTTTTCGGGCATCTCTGTGGAGGCTGGGGGCATTGAGCCAGAGTGGTCATTGTTCAAAGCTTCTATTGCCAAAGCTGCGGTTGAGAGCTGTGGCCTCAAGGTCATTGGTGCCTCAAGGGGCGGCAACCCTCGGACTTCGTGGTGGACACAGGTGGTCAGGGAAGCCGTCCGGCTGAAGATGGAGGCCTTCCGGGCTATGTTAGCCTGTGAGACTCCGGACTCAGTTGCGAGGTATCGACAGACCAAGAGGACGGCAGCCTCGGCTGTAGCGGAGGCAAAGCAGCGGGTGTGGGAGGAATTCGGAGAAGCCATGGAGAAGGACTTTCAGTCGGCACCAAAGCATTTCTGGCAAACAATCCGGCGCCTCAGGAGGGGGAAGCGTGGGTCCATCCAAGCTGTGTACAGTAAGGGTGGGACATTGCTGACCTCAACTGAGGAGGTGATCGGGCGGTGGAACTTCTTAACCCAACTACACCCTCAATGGTAGAGACAGAGCTGGAGGATGATGGACGGCAAACATCAATCTCCCTGGAGGAAGTCACCATGGTAGTCAAACATCTCCGCAGTGGCAAAGCCCCAGGGGTTGATGAGATCCGTCCAGAAATGCTAAAGGCTCTGGGTGTTGAGGGGCTGTCGTGGATGACACGTCTTTTCAACATTGTGTGGAAGTCTGGGACAGTGCCTGAGGAGTGGCAAACGGGGGTGGTGGTACCCCTGTTCAAAAAGGGTGACCAGAGGGTGTGTGCCAATTACAGGGGTATCACATTACTCAGCCTCCCTGGGAAAGTCTACTCCAAGGTGATGGAAAGGAGGGTTCGGCCGATAGTCGAACCTCAGATTGAAGAGGAACAATGCGGATTCCGCCCTGGTCGTGGAACAACGGACCAGCTTTTCACTCTTGCAAGGATCCTGGAGGGGGCTTGGGAGTATGCCCATCCGGTCTACATGTGTTTTGTGGATTTGGAGAAGACATATGATCGGGTCCCTCGGGAAATACTGTGGGGGGTGCTGCGGGAGTATGGGGTGCGGGGGTCACTGTTGAGGGCCATCCAATCTATCTACTCCCAAAGCAAGAGCTGTGTCCGGATTCTCGGTAGTAAGTCAGGCCTGTTCTCAGTGGGTGTTGGCCTCCGCCAGGGCTGCGCTTTGTCACCCATCCTGTTTGTGATTTTCATGGACAGGATTTCAAGGCGTAGTCATGGAGGGGTTTCAGTATGGTGGGCTCAGGATTGAATCGCTGCTGTTTGCAGATGATGTGGTCCTGTTTGCGTCATCAGTATGTGACCTTCAGCACTCATTGGATCGGTTTGCAGTGGAATGTGAAGCGGCTGGGATGAGGATCAGCACCTCCAAATCTGAGGCCATGGTTCTTAGCAGGAAACCGGTGGATTATCTACTCCAAGTAGGGAGGGAGTCCTTATCCCAAGTGAAGGAGTTCAAGTATCTCGGGGTCTTGTTCTCGAGTGAGGGGAGGATGGAGCGTGAGATTGACAGGTGAATAGGTGCAGCGGGAGCGGTATTGGGTGCACTTTGGCGCACCATTTAGCTCTCGATCTACTGATCAGTTTTCGTTCCTACCCTCACCTATGGCCATGAGCAATGGGTAATGACCGACAGGACGAGATTGTGAATACAAGCGGCCGAAATGAGTTTCCTCAGGAGGGTGGCTGGTATCTCCCTGAGGGATAGGGTGAGAAGCTCAGTCACTCGTGAGAGACTCGGAGTAGAGCCGCTGCTCCTTCGCGTAGAAAGGAGCCAGTTGAGGTGGTTCGGGCATCTAGTAAGGATGCTTCCTGGTCGCCTTCCGAGGGAGGTTTTCCAGGCACATCCAACTGGGAAAAGACCACGGGGCAGACTGAGGTACAGGTGGGGTGATTACATCTCCACACTGGCCTGGGAACACCTCGGGATCCCCCAGTCAGAGATAGTCGATGTTGCCAGGAAGAGGGAAGTTTGGAGTCCCTTGCTGAAGCTGCTACCTCCGCGACCCGATTACGGATAAGCGGGAGAAGATGGATGGATGGATGGATTAACATGCTCTTCCCCTTCAGGCTAGCATCATTAACTTTATGGTGGAGTACGAACCGCTGACGTCCAACCGGGGCCACCGGTACCCGGGGTGGGCCTATGGTCTGGGGTGGGGCCTGACCCTGTCCTCCGTCCTCATGATGCCTCTGTGGGCTGTCCTCAACCTGTGGCGCACAAAGGGAAGCCTTCGTCAGGTGAGAGCGTTACCTGTAGGGGGGGGGGTAGCACCGTGAGACCTTCCTGATCAGCCTCAACAGCATGATGAACTGAAGCTCCCTCCACCTAGCCCTGATTGGATCGCCGTCTTTCTTCATGTTACTCATTCTTCCTCTTTTACTGACCTTTGTCTTCCCTATCCCTGACAGCGCCTGTCTGTCCTCTGTCGGCCTGTAGAGGGCACAGCCAGCACACTGCAAGAGTTCACAGCAGGCCTTCCAGACCCAGATGATATGAACCTCTAAGCATCGGCACAAATCCCCCAAATACATCTCCCTCCCTCTAGTTGAATGTGTAATGTAATCCATGGATGATGTGGAAACGTGTCCTTTCTAGTTGAATGTGATTTAGTTAAGTATTTATTATATTCATTTAATTGTGTAGAAATATTGACCAAACCATAGCTCCATAGCTCAGGTATAGACCTGAGCAGGTCTACACCTCTAGACACACAGGACTCATACTGTCTCCTGGGCAGGTCTACACCTCTAGACACACAGGACTCATACCGTCTCCTGGGCAGGTCTACACCACTAGACACACAGGACTCATACCGTCTCCTGGGCAGGTCTACACCACTAGACACACAGGACTCATACCGTCTCTTGGACAGGTCTATAGACACAGGACTCATACCGTCTCCTGGGCAGGTCTATAGACAGGACTCATACCGTCTCCTGGACAGGTCTACACCTCTAGACACAGGACTCATACCGTCTCCTGGACAGGTCTACACCTCTAGACACACAGGACTCATACCGTCTCCTGGACAGGTCTACAGACACAGGACTCATACCGTCTCCTGGGCAGGTCTATAGACACAGGACTCATACCGTCTCCTGGGCAGGTCTATAGACAGGACTCATACCGTCTCCTGGACAGGTCTACACCTCTAGACACAGGACTCATACCAGCACATTTATTGTTTATAACGTTCAGATTTATCTGTATTTATTGACACGTGGTTGGTTTACACGCTACTCAGGAAATACTGTTCTTTCTCCACTGTATGAAGTGGGAAACGTGCATTTGTACAGGATTTGTATTTTATATGTATCTTATTTTTGGGGTATGTTGTTTGTTTATTCGGTTTAATTTTGGAGGTTTTTTTTTTACAAATCTTAATAAAATGGCAGAATCCAACTGCTGCCATTAGTGTCTCCCTGCTCATTGAAATGTTCCATCAAGGTGTGTATCTCCAAGAAAGAGAGTGTCTAACATAAGTGTCTAAAACATAAATATTATATTCCTCAGTGAGAGTCTGTATGTGTGAATAGTTATTGGGGGACAGTATTATGTTACAAGACACACATATAGTTGTACAGGTAGTTAAATATGATATAATATATATAATATATATAATATACATACATATATATATATGTATGTATATTATATATCTAGATCTATATCTAGATCTAGATATAGATATATCTAGATATAGATATATATATATCTATATATATATAGATATATACAGGGTGCGAACTGGAGGGGAGCAGGGGGAGCTATAGCTCCCCTAGTGGTGACATGAGCTCCCCTGGGAACATGGTTTGTGAAATTTGGGGGGAGCTCTCTAAAATACTGATATGATGACCAAATAAATTCCATTTTGGGCATGGTTTTTCTTTCAAAGGTGTAAAATAAGTGAAATAAATTTATATTTAGAGTTTATGATTCATGAAAAAAGTGTCACCTGCTTGCACGCTGCCCGCAGCTCCACCCACGACCCACTCACTCACAAGCTGGTTTGGTTAGCGCTGCATGTTTACCAGCCATTGTTGCTGCTGCTGACATGTCGAAAAGAAAAAAACAACTTACCTTGGGCAATTTCTTTAAAATTACGGCCAAACGACCTGATCAAGAAGACCAACCGAATGTAGCTGGTGGTAGCACATCGTACGTTGTGACTGCTGCTACAACAGAACCGAGAGAGGAGGGAGCTAACGTCAGTGCTAGTGCTAACTTGACAGCTAACGTTAACTTGGGGGCTGAAGAGACACAAGAAGATGAGCCAAGAGAAGCTAACTTGATGACTACAACTACCATAGTAGATGCTAAAAGCCTTCTCCTCAGTAGGGCTACTGATAAAGGTGGAGCGCACTTATCAGAAGAATGGATGCACGGGGACGTAACCAGTAAAACAAAGAACAACTTGCGTAAGAAAATCTACAAGCAGCGGGATAGTGTGGCAGTTGAACTGACAGAAACAAGACAACAAGCAATACTGCCCAACCAGATTCTCGCAATCAACGCAAAGTTGTTAGAGGAAACGTCCAATGCTTTCAGATCCGCCTATATGATAGCAAAGGAAAGGATGGCATTTAAAAAACTCCCACCTGTCATGCAGCTCCAAGAGATCAATGGGGCAAAGGTAGGCGCTGTACACAGATCCGACAAATCCTGTGCTGAGATTATTGGCCACTTTGCACTCGAAATGCAGAAAACGTTTGTTTCTAATGTTAAAAAGGCCCAGTCAAAAATAAGCATCACTATCGATGAGAGCACTGTGCACGGACGTGCATATATGATTTCATATGTGAGATGTGACGTGACAGGAAAGGGAGATGTGGATAATGTATTTTTAGACCTTAAGGAGTTAGCCCAGGGCACAGACGCCGAGTCCATCCACAACAGCCTGAGAGGCTCTACGTGACGCAGGTTTTGATGACGAGTTTTTGTTTATCAATCTCATCAGCATAGCCACTGACGGCGTGTCTGTCCTCACTGGCAAAAACAATGGGGTCATTGCTCGGCTAAAACAGGACACAGGACCCAAAATCCAGTCTATACATTGTCTTTGCCACCGGCTAGAATTGGCAGTCCATGACTCTCTAAAACTTGTTGCTGGATGTAACCACTTCGAGATTTTCGTTTCAAAGTTGTACACTTTGTGCAATCAGTCCGCAAAGAATGTGAGACTCCTGGAGGAGGCAGCAGCGGAGTTGAATATGCAGCTTTTAAAAATCGGGCAGATTTTTACCATCAGGTGGGTGTCAAGCAGTTTTAGAACTGTTAAAGCCGTCTGGAACAACTACCCTGCTTTAGCAAGCCACTTTAAAGTCGCAAGTGAGGATCCATCTCGTAATGACACTGAAAGGAAGAAATTCCTTGGGCTCCATAAACAACTCTCAAACGCTGGATTTGTAGCCGATCTGGCATGCATGAAAGACATGCTTCGTGAGCTGCAGGCCCTGTCACTAAGGTTGCAGCAAAGGGACATAGATATAGTGAGCGCTAATTGTCAGATTCAGCAGTGCATCGATGTACTTTCTGCTATGAAAGAGTGTGGAGGTAAATCAGCACAGAAGGCCGAGGAACGCATAACACAAGGACTGTTCAAAGGTTTGGAGCTAGTAGAGAGCAGCGGTAAGATTAAAAGGGGTCAGTTCTATCAGTCTGTGATCGACAATCTTAAGAAGCGAATGCCAGAGTCAGATCTCGTTAATATGCTCAAACCCCTCAACAAGCGCTTTTGGCCACAGGACCGCAACGCACGAAGTTACAAAACGCTGCACCTGCACCAGGCAAAACGCTGGAGAAACTGTCCATAGCAAGCAGAACATACCTGCCCACTTCATCGGAGTGCGAGAGCGGCTTTTCAGCTGTGAATGACACTGACATTAAGACTCGCAATAGACTGCGTGAAGCCAGCATCTCATTACTACTTTTTGTGGACCTTAATGGACCTCCACTGGAGAGATTCGATCCAACGCTTTTCATCACATCTTGGCTTAAATCGGGTCATCGTCTGTCCACATCATGGGCTAGTGGACCTAGAGCAAAAGCAGCTGAGCCCAGGCCGCTGTGGTCGCTTTTGTGTTAGGTAAGGCCCGCTTTTACTTTAATTTTGCTGTGTTGTAGGCCTATGGATTGCTGTGATAGGCCTACTTATGAGAGAAGGGCTATGTGCATCGGTGTGTTGTGTGTGTGGCGTCGCGTCTCTCCAGGCAGTGAGAGGGTTGTGTTGTGCTATAGCTGTATTATTAATATTAATATTGTTGATGGTTGGTGCCGCTGGCTGCTCTTATCGCGTGTGTTCGGCTCAGTGTAGGCTACAGCCATAATAGGCTATAGCCCATGTGAAATAATGTAGCCAGTTTTTGAGTCATTTTAAGTTGATTTAATTAAACAGTCAAACGTTACATTGGTGGTCCGTGGATTATTTATTATCAAGTTGATTGAAGTTTGCGTAGCCCATACATGCTCGGGCAATCTGTTGACATGAACATGATCCATCGGGACGTTTCATGTAAATGTAGACCTGTGGCACCACCCCGTGTTTATAATAGGCCTATGTCTGTGCTGTTGCTATTAATGCACGGATCAGCATTTACCCCCCCCCCACCACCCCCCCGCAAAAAAAATAATAATCTCGGCTCCCCCGGAGACCGTGGTATAGTTCGCACACTGTGTATATATATATATATATATATATATATAAATAAACCACACGTGGTCAATGCAAACAGACTGAAGAACACGCTGCGCTCCATGCGGTGCATTTTCACTGCGCTCACTGCGCTCTTTTTGCGCAGCCACAACGCTCTCGACACGAAACGACTCCGTATTCCGGACACGTGGTCCCCCCCGCCCGCACCCCCCCCCTGGTGTGGGCGTGGTCAGTCCGCTGATGTAAACAGAAGAGAACCTGCGGTCTGATCCCACGGATGAGTGACGGACGGGTCGATGACGTCACTCCTCCTCATTTAATACGTGTTAATTCATATTAATATGTGTTAAAGAGCGGCGGTCCGGAGCTATGGACTTCTATATTAATCTAAAGGTGAATTTCAGGGGAAATGCGAAGAATTTCCTCCTGTCGGGCTCCGACACCAAGAGCTGGGAGACCATGGAGGCCATGGTGAGGTTCTAAAGGTTCTAAAGGTTCTAAAGGCTTTTTGCATTTTTATACAACAGCGATTTAACCGACCTGCATGTCGGGTGTTGTGAGGGGGCTATGTCGCGATATGCTGTCTCATATCGTGAGGCTGAATCCCATCCCTAAGAGCAGGCCGTCGGGTCTGATCACCAGAACCCGATCGATGGAATTTAAAATAAATCAATAAAGTACAATCACCCATTCTTAAGGCCTAAGGCTCTCTTCCCAGCTGGCTGATGGAGGTTACAGCAGGAGATATAAGCCCGTCGATACGAGAGATGGAGAGGAAGAGAACGTATGTTGAAGGTTAGAACTGGGAGTGATGGGAGAGATGGGAGAGATAGGAGTGATGGGAGGGATGGGAGAGATGGGAGGGATGGGAGTGATGGGAGAGATAGGAGTGATGGGAGGGATGGGAGAGATGGGAGGGATAGGAGAGATGGGAGGGATGGGAGAGATGGGAGGGATGGGAGTGATAGGAGCATTAAGAGCATTTAGCTGACAGACTGATTATGTGGAGTTCCTGGCTCCCTGAATGGAGGGTGTCTCCGCCCTGAGGGCCCCTGTCCCCAGGGCCAACACACCACACGGTGAAGAAGACGTCTGTCTTTAAACCTTCATCTCACTGAGTCTCTCAGACCAGTGAAGCCATGCGGGCGCATAGGACAGCCATGCTCTGTTATTATAATTCATGACGTTGGAAGCAATAAAAGAAACTACAATTCATGTGTTAATGTAAGACATCGAAATTCTAGAATACGTACTTAGAGTTAGAACTGTACACAGTATGTGTGTGCCTACTGAACTGTGAGGAGTCATCATTTCTCCTTGACTAAATGGACTGATCAGTTACTTAATGCCCTGTATTAATGACGCTGCTGCACTACTGGCACTTTAACATGCTCATTCTCCGTTCATCATATCTATATACATCGTCCTTCAGTCACTTTATTGTTCTTTACTGTGCATAGTATTGTTATAGTATAGTGTTGTATATAGTATATCATATATTAGGTAGATTATAGTGTTTATAGTATATAGTAGGTAATATATAGTGCTGTTTAGTGTATTGCATAGTTTTAGTATAGCATAGTATTATTTCATTGTACTTGTTGCACATAGACAATAAAAACATCTTGAATCTTGAACACATTTTGGTGAGAATGTGAAGTGGACCACAAAACTAAACCTGTGAGGAATGAGTTTAAAATACGATAATAAATAAATTGCGTTATGATTAAATGGAAAGTGGAAACTAGCCACACAGAGGCTTGACATGTTAGCAACACACACACACACACATATTGTTTATACTCCATCTTCCTCCTTCCTCCTCACTTCACTGTGTTCCCTCTCCTCTCCCTTGTCCTCCACCTGTCCTCCACCTGTCCCCCACCTGTCCTCCACCTGTCCCCTACCTGTCCCCCACCTGTCCTCCACCTGTCCCCCACCTGTCCTCCACCTGTCCCCCACCTGTCCTCCACCTTTCCCCCACCTGTCCTCCACCTGTCCTCCACCTGTCCCCCACCTGTCCCCCACCTGTCCCCTACCTGTCCTCCACCTGGCCCCCACCTGTCCTCCACCTGTCCTCCACCTGTCCCCCACCTGTCCTCCACCTGTCCTCCGCCTGGCCCCTACCTG
Organism: Muraenolepis orangiensis; assembly: GCA_027704905.1. NCBI lineage: Eukaryota > Metazoa > Chordata > Actinopteri > Gadiformes > Muraenolepididae > Muraenolepis > Muraenolepis orangiensis. Next base: position 5,308,140 of record CM051012.1, on the reverse strand, counting down.
TCCTCCACCTGTCCTCCACCTGGCCCCCACCTGGCCCCCACCTGTCCTCCACCTGTCCCCCACCTGGCCCCTACCTGTCCTCCACCTGTCCTCCACCTGTCCCCCACCTGTCCTCCACCTGTCCCCCACCTGTCCTCCACCTGTCCTCCACCTGTCCCCCACCTGTCCTCCACCTGTCCTCCACCTGTCCTCCACCTGTCCCCCACCTGTCCTCCACCTGTCCTCCACCTGTCCCCCACCTGTCCTCCACCTGTCCCCCACCTGTCCTCCACCTGTCCTCCACCTGTCCCCCACCTGTCCTCCACCTGGCCCCCACCTGTCCTCCACCTGGCCCCCACCTGTCCTCCACCTGGCCCCTACCTGTCCCCCACCTGTCCTCCACCTGTCCTCCACCTGGCCCCCACCTCTCCCCCACCTGTCTTCCACCTGTCCCCCACCTGGCCCCCACCTGTCCTCCACCTGGCCCCCACCTGTCCTCCACCTGTCCCCCACCTGTGTCCGTGTCCCGTGTGTGAAGACCTGTTTTCTGTCTCTGCAGGTGAAGCGGTCCTTCGGCCTGTGTCACCTGCAGGTCACCTACTTCGACGAGGAGAACGAGGAAGTGTGAAAACCTCCATCTTTGTTTCCTCGTCGTGTTGTTTTATCAGAATCTGAATCAGAATGCTTTATTATCATCGTCAAGTACGACGGAACTGTCCAGCAATCCTCAACACACTCTTACAAACAATACACAATTAGACATATTAACATTAGTACAAAGAAAACTAAACTAAATTAACAAGTTAGAAAATTGCCATAAAAAACACTGAATATATATATATTAAATGATAATAATAATAATCGAATACATATTGCATTGGCTTCTAAACAGTAGTGCAAATGACCAGTGTGTAAACTGTACATCCAAGCCGGTGCAGTGGGATGAACATGTAACGAGGTTGTATAGTATTATAGTATTCATACAATACCGTAGTGTAGTTACACAGAACAGTCCAACAGTACAGGGTGGCAGTTACTGAACAGTCACTGTCTGGGTTTGACAGTGAGGGGTTTGAGTGTTCAGTCTGCGTATGGCACTGGGGTAGACTGATTATTACGGATTATTGCATAATTCCAACATGACGCTTATTACGACGCCTAGGGGCTAACAGCCACAACATAACATGGTCCACTTCCACCTCAGCTTGCAGTATATAGAGAGATGGGAGGGATAGGAGAGATGGGACCTCAGCTTGCAGTATCTTGAATTCACATGAAAAGTAAATTCAACGACTAAATGTTCTCGATAGAGCACAGACCTCCAAGGAATGAGCCTGTTAGATGTGGGCGTGGCTTGGAGGGAACCAATCGGCTGCTCTGTGCGGAGTCTGACACCCGATAAGGCTCCCTTTAGAGATGTTCAAGGAAACAGGAAGTGGGCGGGGGAGGTCACCCACCAATCATCATGAACCTGTGACATTAGTATAATGTTTTTGGTGGTTTTACTCGAATCAGTGGGAAGTTCTACACCTTTCTGATCTGTCCCGGCCCCTGCTTCTCCCCCGTCTGGCTGAGGGCCATGAAACAGCGTCTTACAGAGCCCATAACCGACCTGTCCACCAAATTCTGTGCAAATCGGTGCTCAGCTTTTGGAGATATCCCAACACAGACAGACATTCCCTCAGACCGGGAGAACACAGAACCAGAACAACACAGACAGACATTCCCTCAGACCGGGAGAACACAGAACCAGAACAACACAGACAGACATTCCCTCAGACCGGGAGAACACAGAACCAGAACAACACAGACAGACATTCCCTCAGACCGGGAGAACACAGAACCAGAACAACACAGACAGACATTCCCTCAGACCGGGAGAACACAGAACCAGAACAACACAGACAGACATTCCCTCAGACCGGGAGAACACAGAACCAGAACAACACAGACAGACATTCCCTCAGACCGGGAGAACACAGAACCAGAACACACGGCAGAGGAATGAACGGCAATGGTCTCAACACATCCTGTTAGAACCACACACACAACCTGTTAGAACCACACACACATCCTGTTAGAACCACACACACAACCTGTTAGAACCACACACACATCCTGTTAGAACCACACACACAACCAACTGGCACACAGCCAAATCTAGAATAGGTATATCATATACTAAATGTCTTGTGGTGTATCTGAAGCCCCACGTTATATATACAAATATACTTTACTTCCATATGTTTATGAGTTTATGAATCCTCAACTAATACTCAAATTAAGGGGTGGATTTAATACTGAAGTATAACAATATAAATCCATTTAATCAAGTTCACCTTATTGACATGTCCTGTTCTGGTTCTTTTCCAGGTGTCCATCACCAGTCAGAGTGAGTTACAGCTGAGAAGAACCGTACTCATTGATTTAACTACTCAATCATTTAACTCCAGAACATACTAGCACGAGTAGTTAAACATGAATATTTTAATTAACACTTGTTTGTGGTTCTGTTCCAGCCGAGTATGAAGAGGCGTTGAAGGTATGTGTCCAATATTTGATCTTTTGCTTGGCAATAATCACTCTTATTCACCTATGCTTCATCTGAGATCATAACACCGTTTGGACGACACTGCAGTCACACCTGGGATCCGACACACGTAATGTCTCTGAACCGCTGGGGACTGGAGATTGATTATCTAAACCTAAATCTAAATCTGGAGGATTGAATCCTCTTTATTGATCATGTACGCACAGTGAAATTAGTTTCTCTGCATACAAGATACAAGATATTTATTCTCCATTTGTGACAAGTACATTGGAATGCTTACTCCCCTTTCCCTCCCGCAGTATAAATCTCAAAAAACGTTACCATAAAAATTAAATATGATATACAATAAAAAATTAAAATGAACAAAAGAATGACAGCTGACAGTGACTGACAGATGGTATAAACATCTGTTGAATGTGCAAAAAGATTTAAAAGCATTTACCCCATCCTAATATGAGGAGTAGTGGGCAGCTATTGGATACACAGGGGAGCAGTGGAGGGGTCTGGTGCCTTGCTCAAGGGCACCTTGACCTTTATTCACTCAATATGCCAATAAATACATCTAGCCGATCTGTGGCTCCACGCCATCTTTACACAAACCATGCAGACGTTTGGCTGGTAGCTTGGGGAGAGCTAAAGCAGGACATCTTGGGAAGCAATTCAGTTGCATACATGCTACCTTAACAAATGGCTAATTGATGAATAGACTTTCATCAAGTTGGCCCCCGTCTCACTCCCTCCCTCTCCCCAACAGAGCGCAGCCAGACAGGGCAACCGTATCTCACCCCCTCCCTCTCCCCAACAGAGCGCAGCCAGACAGGGCAACCGTGTCTCACCCCCTCCCTCTCCCCAACAGAGCGCAGCCAGACAGGGCAACCGTGTCTCACCCCCTCCCTCTCCCCAACAGAGCGCAGCCAGACAGGGCAACCGTGTCTCACCCCCTCCCTCTCCCCAACAGAGCGCAGCCAGACAGGGCAACCGTGTCTCACCCCCTCCCTCTCCCCAACAGAGCGCAGCCAGACAGGGCAACCGTGTCTCACCCCCTCCCTCTCCCCAACAGAGCGCAGCCAGACAGGGCAACCGTGTCTCACCCCCTCCCTCTCCCCAACAGAGCGCAGCCAGACAGGGCAACCGTGTCTCACCCCCTCCCTCTCCCCAACAGAGCGCAGCCAGACAGGGCAACCGTGTCTCACCCCCTCCCTCTCCCCAACAGAGCGCAGCCAGACAGGGCAACCGTGTCTCACCCCCTCCCTCTCCCCAACAGAGCGCAGCCAGACAGGGCAACCGTGTCTCACCCCCTCCCTCTCCCCAACAGAGCGCAGCCAGACAGGGCAACCGTGTCTCACCCCCTCCCTCTCCCCAACAGAGCGCAGCCAGACAGGGCAACCGTGTCTCACCCCCTCCCTCTCCCCAACAGAGCGCAGCCAGACAGGGCAACCGTCTGCACATGAACGTGTACGAGACCAGAGGCCCGCCCACCCGGGGGCCCGCCGCCCCCGCCACCAGCCCGCCCGCTCCGGCCCTGGCCCCCAGGTCCAGCGGGGCGGAGCCTAAGAGGGGGTTCCGCCCCCCCCAGCACTGCCCCGCCCTCACCCAGGCCGTCAGTCGCAAGGTGCAGGCGGTGGTCCCCGAACAGGGCATGGTGAGCGCCTCATGGAGACCCTTAGATCCACGGTTCATAGGAGGCCGTCAGGACGGAAAGGTCTAAAACCTGATTGATTTATTGGTGATAAACTGCTTATAAACTATTCAACATTACAATGTTTGAATGTTGTCGATAATATTAGACCAATATATTCCTACATAATAAAAGAGATGAATACTCTTCTTCTTCTTCGTCCAGGTGATCCTGAAGGAGCTGAAAGGCACCAGAGAAGAAGACAAGACTCCTCCAGCCTGGTTCACCTCCTACATGGAGAAGGTGAGAGGGCTCCTCACCACCACCTGATCAACCATCTAACTAACACAGTTAGCTCTACCTGAGATATGAACCTCTCTCTCTCTCTCTCTCTCTCTCTCTCTCTCTCTCCCTCCCTCTCTCTCTCTCTCCCTCTCTCCCTCTCTCCCTCTCCCTCTCCCTCTCTCTCTCTCCCTGCAGTTTAAGGACCAGGTGGTGCGTGAGGCGGTGGAGAAGATCTGCCGGGAGTTCTCTGGCCAGTGCTGCATCCACAAGCCCCCGGGGGGGGGCTCGCCTGGGGGAGGCCCCGGGGGAGGGGGGGGAGGAGGGGGAGGGGGGGGGTCTGGGGGCGGGCCCCCCGGCGGCTCGAGGGGGGGCGGCGGGGGGGGCGGAGCCGGGGGGGTAGCGGTAGCCGATGTCCATCAGCAGGTCTCCGAGGTGCCTTCCTCAGCGCTGCCCGGCGTGCCCACCTCCTCTTCCTCCTCCTCCTCTTCCTCCTCCTCCTCCGCCCCTCACTGCTCCTCCTCCTCCTCCTCCTCCGCCCCTCACTGCTCCTCCTGCCAGGGGCAGACCGCCGGCGGCGGCTACCAATGCAGGTAATATTAAATAGTTATGATAATCATTTAGAATTATGAATTGCATTTATATAGCACTTTTCAACTATCTCTCTCTCTCTCTCTCTCTCTCTCTCTCTCTCTCTCTCTCTCTCTCTCTCTCTCTCTCTCTCTCTCTCTCTCTCTCTCTCTCTCTCTCTCTCTCTCCCCCCCTCTCTCCCACCCTCTCTCTCTTTCTCCCCCTCTCTCTCTCTCTCTCTCTCTCTCTCTCTCTCTCTCTCTCTCTCTCTCTCTCTCTCTCTCTCTCTCTCTCTCTCTCTCTCCCTCTCTCTCTCTCTCTCTCTCTCTCTCTCTCTCTCTCTCCCTCTCTCCCCCTCTCTCCCACCCTCTCTCTCTCTCTCCCCCTCTCTCCCACCCTCTCTCTCTCTCTCCCCCTCTCTCTCTCTCTCTCTGTCTCCCCCTCTCTCCCACCCTCTCTCTCTCTCTCTCTCTCCCCCTCTCTCCCACCCTCTCTCTCTTTCTCCCCCTCTCTCTCTCCCCCTCTCCCCCTCTCCCCCTCTCTCTCTCTCTCTCTCTCTCTCTCTCTCTCTCTTTCTCCCCCTCTCTCTCTCTCTCTCTCTCTCTCTCTCTCTCTCTCTCTCTCTCTCTCTCTCTCTCTCTCTCTCTCTCTCTCTCCCTCTCCCTCTCCCTCCCTCTCTCTCTCTCTCTCTCTCTCTCTCTCTCTCTCTCTCTCTCTCTCTCTCTCTCTCTCTCTCTCTCTCTCTCTCTCTCTCTCTCTCCCCCTCTCTCCCTCCTCCTCCAGTGTGTGTACATCCTGTACGCTGTGTGAGCCCTGTAGTTTCTCCCATGATCCGAGCCACAACCTGGTCCGAGCCCGCACCCCGCTGTCCATCCCTGAGCACGGCTCTCCTGCCCCGGACCACAGCAGGTATGGACAACCCATCAGAACCTAGAGGGGCTGGAGGTCATATCTGAGGTGAGGAATGTTGCATTCACACATTCAGGATTCCCCCAAATCAACTAGTCGGGAGCCCTCAACACAAAATCTACTCCAAAACAAAGTCCTCCCAGCCAGCCCATCTCCGCCACTAGCTGATGGATAACCCTCCATGACATCTCTTAACTCTCACCTCACCCACCCATGCTTCCTCCCTCCCACTGAGACACCAGGCCTGGGTGGTATCTGGTAGTAGTGTCCATAGTGTGTGATGGGCGGTGAGGAGTTCAAGTCAAGTCAAGTCAAGTTTATTGTCACTTCACAGTTTACACAAGTATAAAGCAGTGATGTGAAAATCTTATGTGCAATACCCGACGACAGACAGCAGTTAAAAAATAAAAATAAAAATAAAAATAAAAATACAATTTATAAAATGCAATATATCGGCACAGAAAAGAGCAATATGTATATATAAATCAATGTAATAAAATATACATTGTTATATGCTATACGCCCTTGTTCAGCAGCCTGATGGCCTGACTGTGGAAGCTGTCTCTGAGTCTATTTGTACGGCACTTGATACTGAGGTATCGCCTGCCTGACGGTAACAGTGAGTACAGTTGGTGGCTGTAGGGCATTGTCTTTATGATGCGTTTGGCCTTGGCCACGCACCGCTGGTTGTAAATATCCAGGAGGGAGGGGAGCTCACCTCCAACCATACACTGGGCCGTCCCACCACCCTTTGAAGCGCTCTGCGCTCGAGTGCAGTGCAGTTCCCGTTCCAGGCGGTGATCCACCCTGTAAGAACACTCTCCATGGTGCCTTATAGAATGTTCTCAGGATGCGGGGGCCCATGCTGAATTTCCTCAGACGCCTGAGGAAATACAGACGTTGTTGGGCCCTTTTCACCACGTGTGTGGTGTGCGTGGACCATGTGAACCTGCTCCTCCCTCCTCCTCCTTCCTCCTCCTCCTTCCTCCTCCCTCCTCCCTCCTCCTCCTCCTCCTCCCTCCTCCTCCTCCCTCCTCCCTCCTCCCCCTCCCTCCACCCTCCACCCTCCTCCCTCCTCCCTCCTCCCTCCTCCCTCCTCCCTCCTCCCTCCTCCCTCCTCCCTCCTCCCCCTCCCTCCTCCCTCCTCCCTCCTCCCTCCTCCTCCTCCTCCTCCTCCTCCTCCTCCTCCTCCCTCCTCCCTCCTCCCTCCCTCCTCCCTCCTCCTCCTCCCGCTCACACAACCTGAACTGGACCTTTAGAATTCATCAATTTACATTATTCTCTAAATATATTTAAAAAAAGATATTGTCCATAACGTGTTAGATGTTAGAATGAATGTGATTCATAATATGATGTCATACATACCATTTGTAATGCAGTGCAGTTCTAGGTGATGGATATAACATGTAATTGGATGTAATTCATATGTAATAAACATGTAATATGTATGCAGGTTCTACCGGCGGGGCGACCGCAGCTTCCGCAAGGCGGAGAAGCAGAGGCTGAAGGCCGAGAAGCGGCAGCTGAAGGCCGAGGTGAAAGAGATACGGAAGCAGCTGCGCATGGAGAGGCGGGGCCTGCAGTGGAGCTCCTCCCACCACGATGGAAGCTCCTCCCCCGTCCTGCTGCAGCCCCGTGCCACCCAACATCACAACAGCCCGGAGTAGGTGGAGGCTGGCTCTCACAGGGAGGGAAGGGAGGAAAGGAGGGAAGGAGAGAAGGAAGGAGGGAAGGGAGGAAAGGAAGGAAGGGAAGGGAGGAAGGGAAGGAGGGAAGGGAAGGAGGGAAGGGAGGGAAGGGAAGGAGGGAGAGAAGGGGAGGAGGGAAGGGAGGGAAGGAAGGAAGGAAGGAGGGAAGGACTCTCCATGAACCCTCCTTCTCCTTTGTGAACCCCTAACTTGCTTAAGTCCTGACATTAATAGCTCTTAGCATGTTGTATATTCTAGCAAGTGTATATCCTTAATGTTGATAACACGCTCTTATCACAGCTACTTAAGCAGGTGACCTGGCAGTACCACATTGTGTTATTCATCTTGTTAATATGAATGCTTGTGAACTGCTCTATTTTTATGTTGGCGTACATCAGTGTTATGCTATTGTCTGCTTCAACTAATGTACTCCTTGTAAGTCGCTTTGGATTAAAGTGTCTGCCAAATGCCCTAAATGGAAATGGAAATGGAAGGAGGGGAGAGAGGGAAGGAGAGAAGGGAGGGAAGAGAGGGAAGGAGGGGAGAGAGGGAAGGAGGGAAGGGAGGGAAGGAAAGAAGGGAGGGAGAGAGGGAAGGAGGGAAGGAGGGAAGGGAGGGGAGGAGAGAAGAGAGGGAAGGAGGGAAGGGAGAGAAGGGAGAGAAGGGAGGGGAGGAGGATGGAAGGGAAGGAGGGAAGGAGGGAAGGGAGGGAAGGAGAGAAGGGAGGGAAGGGAGGGAAGGAGGGAAGGGAAGGGAGGGAAGAGAGGGAAGGAGAGAAGGGAGGGAAGGAGGGAAGGGAGGGAAGAGAGGGAAGGAGGGAAGGGAGGGAAGGAGGGAAGGGAGGGAAGGAGGGGAAGGAGGGAAGGAGAGCAGGGAGGGAAGAGAGGGAAGGAGGGAAGGGAGGAAAGGAGGGAAGGGAGAGAAGGGAGGGAAGGAGGGAAGGGAGAGAAGGGAGGGAAGAGAGGGAAAGGAGGGATGGAGGGGAAGGAGGGAAGGAGAGAAGGGAGGGAAGAGAGGGAAGGAGGGAAGGAGGGAAGGAGGGAAGGGAGGGAAGGAGGGAGGGAGGGAGGAGAATGGAAGGGAAGGAGGGAAGGGAGAGAAGGAGGGAAGGAAGGAGGGAAGGGAATGAGGGAAGTAGGAGAAGGAGGGAAATGCTTAATGGAATATTTTATAGTTAAATGATATTTTAAATGAGGCTTGGTTTTGCATTAGGCACAGTGTAGTGACTGAGTTCACTGCATGTTACATCCATGTTTGATATGTATGTATCAGTAGTGTGTGATTTAGCCTCTTTATCAGCAGAAAGGCTTTCTTCAGAGAGACTAGTCCCACACATCCCAGGTCCCCGGTGGAGCAGCAGGGGAGGAGGAGGAAAGCGTTCAGAGAGACCGTTCAGAGTCATTAGACCCTGTAATGGAAGATCCCTCTACGGTCTCTCCCCCCTCCCAGGCGTCCCAAGAGGCCGTGTCCGCTGGCCGTCCCGGCCATGACCGCCGTGTTCCTGGACGAGAACCTGCCCGACGGGACCCGCCTGCGGCCCGCCACCAAGTTCATCAAGTACTGGAAGATGAGGAACACGGGCGGCCTCAGCTGGAACACCGACACCAAGGTATACGACCACTGCCAGTCCATCAGATAATACCAGCCACTGCTAGTCGCTATATGCTGGTCCTCTTCAGGGGGCAGCATGCTGGTCCTCTTCAGGGGGCAGCATGCTGGTCCTCTTCAGGGGGCAGCATGCTGGTCCTCTTCAGGGGGCAGCATGCTGGTCCTCTTCAGGGGGCAGCATGTTGGTCCTCTTCAGAGGGCCGCATGCTGGTCCTCTTCAGGGGGCAGCATGCTGGTCCTCTTCAGGGGGCAGCATGCTGGTCCTCTTCAGGGGGCAGCATGCTGGTCCTCTTCAGGGGGCAGCATGCTGGTCCTCTTCAGGGGGCAGCATGCTGGTCCTCTTCAGGGGGCTGCATGTTGGTCCTCTTCAGGGGGCAGCATGCTGGTCCTCTTCAGGGGGCTGCATGTTGGTCCTCTTCAGGGGGCAGCATGAAGATGAATAGAGAGAGAATAGATGAGGACATGAGCAACACTATATCTTTCATCATAAAAAAAGAATAGCAACAGAAATATATTTTCTGAATCAAATTAATTAATTTTTTCCAAAGAAGCTGCCCTTCTCAGCGGGTGGTGCCATAGCCCTGAGACGTACTGCATCCTAGGTATGGTTGTCTTGTTGTCTGGATGATGACCTCTTGACGGTTGTGTCCCGCAGCTCAAGTTCATGTGGGGGAATCTGGCAGTGGGATCTGGAGACCGCTGGAGGGAAGTGTCCGTTCCCTTCCTCCAACCCGGTCAGGTGAGAGACCCCTAGATAGGACATTGTTTTTAGAGTACCTTAGAGTTCTTAGTAGAGTTATTTTTAGAAATACATTAATAAGAATATAATATAGTGTGACCAACGTATTTAATAGTGACCAACGTATTTCCACATGCAACTAATTGAACAAAATCTGATATGATTTTACGTCCCCAAATCTCTACGGTAACATGGCCCCGGGTCCTGGGCCCCTGTGAGGTCAGGTGGGCGTGGTGAGCGTGGCCCTCTGTGCCCCCTGTGTGGAGGGCTCCTACACCTCCCACTGGCGGCTGGCCCACGCCGGGGAGCAGTTCGGGCCCCGGGTGTGGTGCAGCGTGGTGGTGGACCCCCTGGCCCCCGCCGCCATGATGGCCGATGGGATCCTGGTGTCTCCCTGCGTCACCCCACAGGTAACGGAGAGACTGGACCAGCTACCTGTATGTTGGTTACTAAGACCCAGTGCTGAACCGGGTCTATCACAACTGGACCTTCTATAGAGATTTTAGTCATTTAATTAATTCAATGTTTCATCTGAGGGTTTTAGGGTGTTCTCTGAATACCTTGAAGGCCCTGATGGTTTACCACCGCTAAGACCTAAGTCCTTACTAACTACTAGTTAGCTTCAAACTAGCAGTTTACTATATTTAGCATACTTGCTAAGTTGTTGCACCACTGATATGCTGGTAATGTCCTAACTAGTAACCACTTAGTAATGTCCTAACTAGTAACCACTTAGTAAATTGTCCTAACTAGTAACCACTTAATAATGTCCTAACTAGTAACCACTTAGTAATGTCCTAACTAGTAACCACTTAGTAATGTCCTAACTAGTAACCACTTAGTAATGCCCTAACTAGTAACCACTTAGTAATTCCCTAACTAGTAACCACTTACAATGTCCTAACTAACAACTTAGTCATATCCTAACTACTAACAACTTAGTAATGTCCTAACTAGTAGTCACTTAGTAGTGTCCTAATTTCTAACAACTTAGTAATGTCCTTACTAGTAACAACTTAGTAATGTCTTGACTAGTAACAACTTAGTTATGTCCTAACTAGTAACCACTTAGAATTTCCTAAATAGTAAAAACTTAGTAATGTCCTAACTACTAACAACTAAGTCATATCCTGAGTACTAACAACTTAGTAATGTCCTAACTAGTAGTCACTAAGTAATGTCCTAATTACTAACAACTTAATAATGTCCTTACTAGTAACAACTTAGTAATATCCTAACTCGTTACCACTTAGTAATATCCTACCCAGTAACCACTTAGTAATATTCTAACTAGTAACCACTTAGTATTGTCCTAACTAGTAACAACTTACTAATGTCCTAACTAGTAACCACTTACTAATGTCCTAACTAGTAACATCATAGTAGTGTCCCAACTAGTTACCACTTAGTAATGTCCTAACTAGTAACAACTTAGTCATTTCCTAACTAGTAACCACTTAGTAATGTCCTAACTAGTAACAACTTAGTCATTTCCTAACTAGTAACCACTTAGTAATGTCCTAACTAGTAACCCCTTAGTCATTTCCTAACTAGTAACCACTTAGTAATGTCCTAACTAGTAGTCAATAAGTAATGTCCTAATTAGTAACCACTTAGTAATGTCCTAAGTAGTACCCACTTAGTAATATCCTAAGTAATAGTCCCTAAGTAATGTCCGAAGTAGCAGTCACTAAGTAATGTCCTAACTAGTTAAATCTTACTAGTAACCACTTAGTAAGCTGTACATGATGAGGCTTCCTCACAGAGAGCCAGCAGCTCTGGGTCTCGAGGCCCATCCCCCATAGGGACCCTGCTGAGCTTCTCTTGTGTGTCCAGGGGAAGAACTCGCTGTCCAAGGACAGGAAGCCCTGTGCCGCCTCCAGGGACCAAGGGCTGCCCACTGCAGACCACGAGGAGTACTACATTCCATCGGTGGACCTGCTCACCGCACAGGTAGGGCTGAGTTCTGCTTCCATATACCCCTGAGACGGGTTCACTCTCTTAAGTATTGACCCAGCCCCACGCACCGGTACTACGAATGTAGATGTCTAACCCTGTGAAATGACACTAGTATAGTTGATAGAAATGGTCAACAAAACAACAGGAGGTTTCTAATGCTGGGATTTGAGTTAGTTGTTGTTGTCAGAGGCTGTGCTCCATAGAAGTGTTGTCCCACTCTGAGTGTTCTTCCCTGTCAGGACCTTCTCTCCTTTGAGTTGCTGGACATCAACATTGTTCAGGAGTTGGAGAGTGTCCCCAACAACACACCTGCAGGTGAGACTGCAGCCTAACCACTAACCCTACCCTAACCACTAACCCCACCCTAACCACTAACCCCACCCTAACCACTAACCCCACCCTAACCACTAACCCTACCCTAACCACTAACCCCACCCTAACCACTAACCCTACCCTAACCACTAACCCCACCCTAACCACTAACCCTACCCTAACCACTAACCCCACCCTAACCCTACCCTAACCACTAACCCTACCCTAACCACTAACCCTACCCTAACCACTAACCCTACCCTAACCACTAACCCTACCCTAACCACTAACCCCACCCTAACCACTAACCCCACCCTAACCACTAACCCTACCCTAACCACTAACCCTACCCTAACCACTAACCCCACCCTAACCACTAACCCTACCCTAACCACTAACCCCACCCTAACCACTAACCCTACCCTAACCACTAACCCTACCCTAACCACTAACCCTACCCTAACCACTAACCCTACCCTAACCACTAACCCTACCCTAACCACTAACCCCACCCTAACCACTAACCCCACCCTAACCACTAACCCTACCCTAACCACTAACCCCACCCTAACCCTACCCTAACCACTAACCCTACCCTAACCACTAACCCTACCCTAACCATTAACCCTACCCTAACCACTAACCTTCCCCTAACCCTAATCGTAACCCTACCTGTAATGGAACAGGTTGTCCTGACATGAGTAAATGTTTGAAGTGACCTGAAGGTACGAGCAGAGTAGGCTCCTTGTTTTGGATTAATCGGACTAGATGGTGGGGAGGAAGCCCCGCCTCCTGTCTACTCCTCTGTAGGCCTTGAGTTGGGGAGGAAGCCCCGCCTCCTGTCTACTCCTCTGTAGGCCTTGAGTTGGGGAGGAAGCCCCGCCTCCTGTCTACCCCTCTGTAGACTGTCTGTCTGTCTGTCTGTTTGTCTGTGAGTCTGTCTGTCTGTGAGTCTGTGTGTCTGTCTGTCTGTGAGTCTGTCTGTCTGTGAGTCTGTGAGTCTGTGTGTCTGTCTGTCTGTGAGTCTGTCTGTCTGTGAGTCTGTGTGTCTGTCTGTGAGTCTGTCTGTCTGTCTGTCTGTCTGTCTGTCTGTCTGTCTGTCTGTCTGTCTGTCTGTCTGTCTGTGTCTACGTGTGTGTTTGTCTGTTTGTCTATTACAATTGTTTCATAAATATACAGACTCAAAAATATTAAAGTGTGACAATCTTTATTAGTTGATAATTTGCATGCTCATTCAGGGAGATTTCCACCACAAACCACTAACCCTATTAACCACCCACTAACCCTTAATCCTGACCCTACCCTAACCACTAACCCTACCCTAACCACTAACCCTACCCTAACCTACCTAACACTAACCCTACCCTAACCACTAACCCCACCCTAACCACTAACCCTACCCTAACCACTAACCCACCCTAACCACTACCCCACCCTAACCACTAACCCTACCCTAACCACTACCCTACCTAACCACTAACCCACCCTAACCACTAACCCTACCCTAACCACTAACCCACCCTAACCACTAACCCTACCTAACCCTACCCTAACCACTAACCCCACCCTAACCACTAACCCTACCCTAACCACTAACCCTACCCTAACCACTAACCCTACCCTAACCACTAACCCCACCCTAACCACTAACCCTACCCTAACCACTAACCCCACCCTAACCACTAACCCTACCCTAACCACTAACCCTACCCTAACCACTAACCCACCCTAACCACTAACCCTACCCTAACCACTAACCCTACCCTAACCACTAACCCTACCCTAACCATTAACCCTACCCTAACCACTAACCTTCCCCTAACCCTAATCGTAACCCTACCTGTAATGGAACAGGTTGTCCTGACATGAGTAAATGTTTGAAGTGACCTGAAGGTACGAGCAGAGTAGGCTCCTTGTTTTGGATTAATCGGACTAGATGGTGGGGAGGAAGCCCCGCCTCCTGTCTACTCCTCTGTAGGCCTTGAGTTGGGGAGGAAGCCCCGCCTCCTGTCTACTCCTCTGTAGGCCTTGAGTTGGGGAGGAAGCCCCGCCTCCTGTCTACCCCTCTGTAGACTGTCTGTCTGTCTGTCTGTTTGTCTGTGAGTCTGTCTGTCTGTGAGTCTGTGTGTCTGTCTGTCTGTGAGTCTGTGAGTCTGTCTGTCTGTGAGTCTGTGTGTCTGTGTGTCTGTCTGTCTGTGAGTCTGTCTGTCTGTGAGTCTGTGTGTCTGTCTGTGAGTCTGTCTGTCTGTCTGTCTGTCTGTCTGTCTGTCTGTCTGTCTGTGTCTACGTGTGTGTTTGTCTGTTTGTCTATTACAATTGTTTCATAAATATACAGACTCAAAAATATTAAAGTGTGACAATCTTTATTAGTTGATAATTTGCATGCTCATTCAGGGAGATTTCCACCACAAACCACTAACCCTATTAACCACCCACTAACCCTTAATCCTGACCCTACCCTAACCACTAACCCTACCCTAACCCTACCCTACCCTAACCACTAACCCTACCCTAACCACTAACCCTAACCGGTTAGGGTAGGGTAGGGTTAGTTACCCTAAACACTGACCCCCAACCACACACCTCTGTGCTTTCACCCATCCTGACAACATCTCTTCAGCTTCTTCAACCAAACTCAATAAATGTGTTTTCTCTCTCTTTTATTCCCACATTAATTCATTCACCTTTCCACCTGTCCCTCTGTTCACCCTCTCATCCTCCCCGTCCCTCTGTTCACCCTCTCATCCTCCACCCGTCCCTCTGTTCACCCTCTCATCCTCCCCCCGTCCCTCTGTTCACCCTCTCATCCTCCCCCCGTCCCTCTGTTCACCCTCTCATCCTCCCCCCCGTCCCTCTGTTCATCCTCTCATCCTCCACCCGTCCCTCTGTTCACCCTCTCATCCTCCACCCGTCCCTCTGTTCACCCTCTCATCCTCCACCCGTCCCTCTGTTCACCCTCTCATCCTCCCCCCGTCCCTCTGTTCACCCTCTCATCCTCCCCCCCGTCCCTCTGTTCATCCTCTCATCCTCCACCCGTCCCTCTGTTCACCCTCTCATCCTCCACCCGTCCCTCTGTTCACCCTCTCATCCTCCACCCGTCCCTCTGTTCACCCTCTCATCCTCCCCCGTCCCTCTGTTCACCCTCTCATCCTCCACCCGTCCCTCTGTTCACCCTCTCATCCTCCCCCGTCCCTCTGTTCACCCTCTCATCCTCCCCGTCCCTCTGTTCACCCTTTCATCCTCCCCCCGTCCCTCTGTTCACCCTCTCATCCTCCACCCGTCCCTCTGTTCACCCTCTCATCCTCCCCCCGTCCCTCTGTTCACCCTCTCATCCTCCCCCCGTCCCTCTGTTCACCCTCTCATCCTCCACCCGTCCCTCTGTTCACCCTCTCATCCTCCCCCCGTCCCTCTGTTCACCCTCTCATCCTCCCCCGTCCCTCTGTTCACCCTCTCATCCTCCACCCCGTCCCTCTGTTCACCCTCTCATCCTCCCCCCGTCCCTCTGTTCACCCTCTCATCCTCCCCCGTCCCTCTGTTCACCCTCTCATCCTCCACCCGTCCCTCTGTTCACCCTCTCATCCTCCCCCCGTCCCTCTGTTCACCCTCTCATCCTCCCCGTCCCTCTGTTCACCCTCTCATCCTCCACCCCGTCCCTCTGTTCACCCTCTCATCCTCTCCCCCGTCCCTCTGTTCACCCTCTCATCCTCCCCCGTCCCTCTGTTCACCCTCTCATCCTCCACCCGTCCCTCTGTTCACCCTCTCATCCTCCCCCGTCCCTCTGTTCACCCTCTCATCCTCCCCCCGTCCCTCTGTTCACCCTCTCATCCTCCCCCCGTCCCTCTGTTCACCCTCTCATCCTCCCCCCGTCCCTCTGTTCACCCTCTCATCCTCCACCCCGTCCCTCTGTTCACCCTCTCATCCTCTCCCCCGTCCCTCTGTTCACCCTCTCATCCTCCCCGTCCCTCTGTTCACCCTCTCATCCTCCACCCGTCCCTCTGTTCACCCTCTCATCCTCCACCCCGTCCCTCTGTTCACCCTCTCATCCTCTCCCCCGTCCCTCTGTTCACACTCTCATCCTCCACCCCGTCCCTCTGTTCACCCTCTCATCCTCCCCCCGTCCCTCTGTTCACCCTCTCATCCTCCCCCGTCCCTCTGTTCACCCTCTCATCCTCCCCCCGTCCCTCTTTTCACCCTCTCATCCTCTCCCCCGTCCCTCTGTTCACCCTCTCATTTCCCCCCGTCCCTCTGTTCACACTCTCATCCTCCACCCCGTCCCTCTGTTCACCCTCTCATCCTCCCCCCGTCCCTCTGTTCACCCTTTCATCCTCCACCCCGTCCCTCTGTTCACCCTCTCATCCTCCCCCGTCCCTCTGTTCACCCTCTCATTTTCCCCGTCCCTCTGTTCACCCTCTCATCCTCCACCCGTCCCTCTGTTCACCCTCTCATCCTCCCCCCGTCCCTCTGTTCACCCTCTCATCCTCCCCCGTCCCTCTGTTCACCCTCTCATCCTCCACCCGTCCCTCTGTTCACCCTCTCATCCTCCCCCGTCCCTCTGTTCACCCTCTCATCCTCCACCCGTCCCTCTGTTCACCCTCTCATCCTCCCCCCGTCCCTCTGTTCACCCTCTCATCCTCCCCCGTCCCTCTGTTCACCCTCTCATCCTCCCCCGTCCCTCTGTTCACCCTCTCATCCTCCCCCGTCCCTCTGTTCACCCTCTCATCCTCCCCGTCCCTCTGTTCACCCTCTCATCCTCCACCCCGTCCCTCTGTTCACCCTCTCATCCTCCACCCCGTCCCTCTGTTCACCCTCTCATCCTCCCCCCGTCCCTCTGTTCACCCTCTCATTTCCCCCCGTCCCTCTGTTCACCCTCTCATCCTCCACCCGTCCCTCTGTTCACCCTCTCATCCTCCCCCCGTCCCTCTGTTCACCCTCTCATCCTCTCCCCCGTCCCTCTGTTCACCCTCTCATCCTCCCCCCGTCCCTCTGTTCACCCTCTCATCCTCCACCCCGTCCCTCTGTTCACCCTCTCATCCTCCCCCCATCCCTCTGTTCACCCTCTCATTTCCCCCCCCGTCCCTCTGTTCACCCTCTCATCCTCCACCCGTCCCTCTGTTCACCCTCTCATCCTCCCCCCGTCCCTCTGTTCACCCTCTCATCCTCCACCGTCCCTCTGTTCACCCTCTCATCCTCCACCCACCGGCCCGCACAGACATGCCCCCCCCCAAGGACTACAGCCCCTCCCCTCTGGGTTTGATCTGTGAAGGATCTCAGCTGGTCACAGGCATTATGGGTAATTGAGTCTTAAGTTCATGTAGGATGGGGTCACAGAGTTCACACCATTCTGCATTTCATGTGTTCACCATGACCTCCTTCCGTCATGGATGCCGTTCAAGTCTTTCTACCTTGGACCACCAGGTGTCTCGCCTCCCGCTCATCAAGTCACTCTTTCCCCCAGATGTCCCAAAGGGGGCGGGGCCAGGAGTGGAGGGGAGCGGTGGGGGCGTACCCGCCCAGGAGGAAGGGGGAGGCGACATCAGCGGCACCCAGTTTGTGTGTGAGACCGTGATACGCTCCCTTACCCTGGAGGAAGCCCCAGACCACGCCCCCCTCAGAGGGACACGCCCAGGCAGCAGCAAAGGTGTGGCCTATTAACCCTCGACATACAGTTTTAACCACAACCACAGCTAGGTTTATTATAGATTTTATATCGTTTAAAGGCTGTTAGTTGTTTTTTGTGGAAGGTTTAGTCAAAACTGATGCTTCAGCCCACAACCTCCACCCACGGAACCAGCCAATCCATCCTTATGGTTAAATAGATGAGAGCAGACTCATGGAGAACCAAAGTCCTAGTGAGATGGTCTCAGCAATAGTCAGTGGATATAGTTTGATTTTTGTGATATAATCTTCATTATGAAATGTTTTTTTATTTTTTATTTAAGGTGTATGTAATTTTATGTAATCGGTACTGTTTTGTTGTATTAGATTAAATTATTTATTGAATTATTTGCGTTTCTGAGATGCTTGTCTAAGCCCCTCCCTCGGTGTATTGTGTGTGTTGAGAGAAACCAAAAAAACAAGCTTTTTAGGATTCTCCCCCCCCCTCTTCCCAGTGGTACGGCCAGCTGCTCAGGGCGGCTCCCTGTCTCTGTGTGTGAAGAGCTCCGACCGCAGCCCCGAGGGCTGTCCGTCGGGCCTGAAGGCGTCTCTCCCCGGCCCCCTGAAGGCCTGCCTCGCCGTGGCCCCCCCGGCCGGCCCTGGCTCCGCCCCCGGCCCCTCGAGAGCCTCGCTGATGGGGGAGCGCAAGCACCCAGGTACAGGCACCCTGTTCAGACCCAGACCCTGTTCAGAACCAGACCCTGTTCAGACCCAGACCCTGTTCAGACCCAGACCCTGTTCAGAACCAGACCATTTTCAGAACCAGACCATTTTCAGAACAAGACCCTGTTCAGAACCAGACCGTTTTCAGAACCAGACCCTGTTCAGACTCAGACTCAGACCCTGTTCAGAACCAGACCCTGTTCAGAACCAGACCCTGTTCAGACTCAGACTCAGACCCTGTTCAGAACCAGACCCTGTTCAGAACCAGACCCTGTTCAGACTCAGACTCAGACCCTGTTCAGACTCAGACTCAGACCCTGTTCAGAACCAGACCCTGTTCAGAACCAGACCCTGTTCAGACTCAGACTCAGACCCTGTTCAGAACCAGACCCTGTTCAGAACCAGACCCTGTTCAGACTCAGACTCAGACCCTGTTCAGACTCAGACCCTGTTCAGACTCAGACCCTGTTCAAACTCAGACCCTGTTCAGAACCAGACCCTGTTCAGACTCAGACCCTGTTCAGAACCAGACCCTGTTCAGACTCAGCCTCAGACCCTGTTCAGAACCAGACCCTGTTCAGAACCAGACCCTGTTCAGACTCAGACTCAGACCCTGTTCAGAACCAGACCCTGTACAGACCCGAAAGTCCCCGGACCCTCGAGAGCCTCGCTGATGGGGGAGTGCAAGCACCCAGGTACAGGCACCCTGTTCAGACCCAGACCCTGTTCAGAACCAGACCCTGTTCAGACTCAGACCCTGTTCAGAACCAGACCATGTTCAGAACAAGACCCTTTTCAGAACCAGACCGTTTTCAGAACCAGACCCTGTTCAGAACCAGACCCTGTTCAGAACCAGACCCTGTTCAGAACCAGATCCTGTTCAGAACCAGACCCTGTTCAGACTCAGACCCTGTTCAGACCCAGACCCTGTTCAGAACCAGACCCTGTTCAGACTCAGACCCTGTTCAGACCCAGACCCTGTTCAGACCCAGACCCTGTTCAGACCCAGACCCTGTTCAGACTCAGACTCAGACCCTGTTCAGAACTCAGACCCTGTTCAGACCCAGACCCTGTTCAGACCCAGACCCTGTTCAGACCCAGACCCTGTTCAGACTCAGACTCAGACCCTGTTCAGACCCAGACCCTGTTCAGACTCAGACTCAGACCCTGTTCAGAACCAGACCCTGTTCAGACTCAGACTCAGACCCTGTTCAGAACCAGACCCTGTTCAGAACCAGACCCTGTTCAGAACCAGACCCTGTTCAGACCCATCAAGATTCTAGATTCAAGATTCAAGAGTTGATTTGCCATTTGCAACATGTGCACAATGGAATGCTTCCTCCCCACTCCCTCTGCAGGGTGGGTTTATAAAACAATACTATAACTAAATACTATAAACAATACAAATGAACATGAAAAGAACAATATAGTGACGGATGATATTTATTGTGCAAAACTCTTTAAAAGCATTTAAAGTGCCAGTAGTGCAGCAGCGTCATGAATACAGAGCAGTACAGAGCAGTGACTGGGATGAGGCCAGAGAGTCCAGCAAAGTGTGATGTGTCATGTTAAAAACAATGTTATGATAGTGTAATGTTAATGACAATGTTATGATAGTGTAAGGTTAATGACATGTTATGATAGTGTAAGGTTAATGACATGTTATGATAGTGTAAGGTTAATGACATGTTATGATAGTGTAATGTTAATGACATGTTATGATAGTGTAATGTTAATGACATGTTATGATAGTGTAATGTTAATGACATGTTATGATAGTGTAATGTTAATGACATGTTATGATAGTGTAATGTTAATGACATGTTATGATAGTGTAATGTTAATGACATGTTATGATAGTGGCAGCACTCCTATCAGTTCAGTAGGTCACTGCCTGTGGATAAAAACTATCCTTAACCTGGTAGTCCTGTATGGATGCTGCAGAACCAGCGACCGGAAAGTAGGGGGGAGAAGAGATGGAGCCCAGGGTGGTTGCAGTCCTTTATGATGGACATGGCCTTCTTCCGACATCTAGTCCTACAGATCTCCTCAATGCATGGAAGTGCACACCTGAAGATCTTCTCTGAAATGTGTTTCTCTGCATTTAACTCATCATAGTATGAGGAACAGTGGGCAGCTATTGGGGCTATATACAGGGGAGCAGTGTAGGGGTCTGGTGCCTTGCTCAAGGGCACCTTGGCAGTGCCCAGGTGTTTCAGGGACGTGAACCGGGGACCTTCCGGTTCCCAAGCCAAGTCCCACAGACTGAGCTACTGCCGCACAATATGTGTATACTGTGTAATCGAGATTACGCACTGGTGTTTGGAACCTGGATTGTCAACCGGTCAACCGTGCTGTGCAGCTGGTTGGATGAGGATCATCCGGTGTAAACTGACGGCCAACTTTCCAAAGTAAACAGCATTAGTGCGTGACCACACAGCGCTAGGCTGGACGTTGGGAATAAAGCCAGCAGTACAGCGCTTTGAACTCATGGAAGGTGTCTGTCAAAAGCTGTAATCTGATTGGATGTGCTTCAAGAGGTCCACATCAAACCAGTTCTAAATTGTTAAAATTCTATGAGAAGGATTTAGTAAGCTTTATTATAACACAATGTCAATGGAGAAGAAGCATGAAGGAGGTCATTCAGCATCACGTGATTTTCCATGAAGTCATGAAGTCTCAAGTTCATTCCATTCCTCCAAGCCTGATGTTCCCTCCTGGCTACAGAGCCGAGCGGTGACTACTGTTCTCTCACATTACTGTGAGAGCTGAATGAAACCACAGGGTGACAAACTACAGCGCACAGCAGGTATTTGATGTGTGGTGGACTGAATGAAACCACAGGGTGACAAACTACAGCGCACAGCAGATATTTGATGTGTGGTGGATTCATCCCTTGTGATGTGCTACGCTGCTTGTTTGGTTTGTAGATCGTCCATCCCTTAGAGAACTACAGGTGGCCATATGCAGCTCTCATCCGCTCAATTGGAACCAGATGTGTTGAGTTGAGATGGATGAGTGGATACTACCGTCCCCCAACCCCTCACTCTATCATGACCCCCCACAGAGCTGGGGGCCCACACCAAGGGCCTGTGTGCAGAGCCCAGGCGCAAGGGGAGGGGCCTCCAGGAAGAGGAGAAGGAGAACGCCCAGGGAGATGAGAAGAGGGAGGAGTGGATGAGGAGCCGCTCTTCCTCAGCCTCCTCCGAGGACTACATCATCATCCTCCCTGACTGCTTTGACACCAGCCGGCCACTAGGGGACTCCATGTACAGGTACACATGCTGAGTACTCTCTGGCCAACAGAGAGTCTGAAAACTAAATCTGAGAGAGATTCGACCTTATCAAGTGAAGATGAGGTCATCTTTTGACCTCAAAATATCTTGTATGTATGAGAACAGAGGTTTTCAAAGTCTGAGACAGTAGGCTTCCCATCGGAGAATTCTGCCATATACAAAACCAAATCTTTCTCTTTCTGGTGAAAGGAGTTTCTCTGAGCCTCCATTGAAACCCTCTGGCGCCCCCCAGTGGAGGCGCCTCATACTTTGAAACACCTTGTTTTAGAAGATTAAAACACAACACAGTTTCACTTTTAATCCAGGCCTCAGCTAATGCCCTTCTTAAACCTGTAGGAAGAACACAACACAAAAGTATCTCTCTTTTGGAGAGAGTTGTGTATCCAGAACGTTACCCGATGAAGTTATACTAATAGGAATGGATCAGAAAACTATTGATCAGTTAACTACGGATCAGAAAACTATTGATCAGTTAACTACGGATCAGAAAACTATTGATCAGTTAACTACGGATCAGAAAACTATTGATCAGTTAACTACGGATCAGATAACTTCAGATCAGATAACTACAGATCAGATAACTACGGATCAGATAACTACTGATCAGATAACTACTGATCAGATAACTACTGATCAGATAACTATTGATCAGATAACTATGGATCATATAACTACGGAATAGATAACTACAGATCAGATAACTATTGATCAGTTAACTACAGATCAGATAACTACTGATCAGATAACTACTGATCAGATAACTATTGATCAGATAACTATGGATCATATAACTACGGAATAGATAACTACGGATCAGATAACTATTGATCAGATAACTACAGATCAGATAACTACAGATCAGATAACTACGGATCAGATAACTACTGATCAGATAACTACAGATCAGATAACTATTGATCAGATAACTACAGATCAGATAACTACAGATCAGATAACTACTGATCAGATAACTACTGATCATATAACTAAGGATCAGATAACTATTGATCAGATAACTACAGATCCGA